>JASANA010000220.1:0-11769 GCA_030248095.1 Ptycholaimellus sp. GST1_10
CTCCGGACAGCCAATCATCATATCCGCATCTCTGTATGGTTCATTTTATTTGTTTATCCTTCCTTGGATTATTTCCATAATTTCTTTTTGTATTTTTACTTTTTGATATTATTCTTAGCCCAAAGTGATCCCTGTTCTACAAGCACAAGCAGCATACAGCATACAATACATTGAGTTTTATTTATATTAAAACTTAGAGGTGCTTCAAGAGTTCTGAATCAGTAAGTCCGTATGCAGACGAAATCACTTTGCCAAAAATTAAGAGAATGAGTATAAATTTCCAAAAAACGCTAAACAGCAGCCCACCTGTCTGAGAAGTAAAACTTCCAGAATTCGTTCCAGAATAGGATGAGGCGGGGCCGTGTGAGCTGCTCAGCGGAGTGGATAGAAGTGGATGGTTTTTTGGCCCAGCTCTCCTCTACGGCAGAGCCGAGGCGGAAGTAGAAGAGCAGGACAAAGGCCAAACTCACCGCCAACAAAACTTTCAGGTGCTGATGGAATTTCACAGCGGCCTCCATCTCCTGACTCAGCCTGAATATCAATTGCAGTTTTTGCATCAGTGGAAAAGCTGGAAGAAGGCTTATCCGCTGGTGCGAGAGAAATGGAAACATGAAAGATTTCGAAAATATTCAAAATGTCGAAAAAAATTGGCTCAAAGGCACCAGTCATACACAGCCGTAATGGACTACTAATTTGGTCTAGGTCATTCCAACTGGGTGAGTGGAGAATCTAATCTGCTGGGGGTCCAAGCAAGCAGAACCATATGGGTGCAGTACAGGCATAAGGCTGTGTAACAGGTGGGTGAGGATGGGCATGTGTTTAGCAACAAAAATCCATTCCCTTGCCGTTGGTAAGGTTTGGGTTTTCAAACTGGGTGTGTTATTTTACTCGTTACCCACTGTCCATAGATTTACTGCGTTAGGTTTTCATGCTTTTTTTATGCATTTCAATTGCCTTGTGAAGTATCCTCAGCTGTTCTCCCAAAATAGCCGGCCAGATTAGATGTATTGAGCTGACTCCCTTCATTTAGTCCGTGATGCAGGAGTAAAAACTATCAGACTTGTTTCCATCATTAGCTAAATGCAAGCGAAAACATTGCCAAAACGCGTAGGTTTCTTAAGGATAAGTTGCGCTAAAATTTCTACAGAAGTAAATGAAATATCGCAGAGGCCAAGAAAATTCAATGCTGTCAACTCGTCGACTTTGTATGACTCTGATTCTATGCGCGATTCTGGTCTACTTGTTTCACCGCCTATTGGAGAAAAACAAGGTACCCGGTCGGCCGAATGCAGCTGCACTCCAGTAAGTGTATCAGATCGTTTTGAAAAATATTATTTTGATCATCCTGCACATTTTTTCGAAAAAATATAATTTTGGTTCAAATGTTTGTTTACTTGGTTATTGTTATGCTTTTCGCTAATTATTCTGCCCCAAAATATGCATATATTTTTTTAAGAAATAATCCTAATTTCTTTGAGATTCAGGAGCTATTTGGAAAGAAATAGAACGATCAATCCGCTAAGTGCTTTGGTTAGCTTTGAAGTCGCCCTTGAGAAGCCAAATCAATTCAACATCTACAACGATGATCACTTCATGGTATTCCTGCACATACCCAAAACTGGAGGCACCACGGTTTCTAAGGTTCGCGCCGAGATTAATTTTGCCCGCCAAGCTAAGGGTAATTGTTTGAGGTCTTAATGCTTGATAGCAAGCTGCATGATCATCATCTATGCCATTGCCAAAATGATACGTTTCTCAGCCCATCAACACTGGATTCACATGGTTTTTGCGCGGCCGCAGGCCACCTGCCGCGAAGGGTAGGTCAGTCAGAGCTCCGGAGGGCGGAGGGCATGGGTGCGGAAGCCCCGGAGCGTAGCCTAGCAGTGCTAGGCGAAACAAGAGCCGTAGCATGCTAGGCGAAGCGTAGAGGCCATAGCACCCATGCCCTCCAGCCTCCGGAGCTCTGACTGCCCTACCCTTCGCGGCAGGCGGCCAAGGCCCGCTTTTGCAGTTACCCCATTTTTCGTCTGTCATTCCGCATTTTGCATGAAGGTCCGCCTGAGTGTCCTCCCGGGACATTTTATTGGGATCGACGTAATATATAAATCTGAGGACAAAAATTTAGTAACCTCTCTAGATCGCTCCGCTCCGCGGTCAAAAATCAGTAACTTATCTAATAGCTGCGACATTAATTTTTATAAAGTGTTCTATCAAAAACCTCGTCTATTTATCCCCGCCTCAGCCATTATTTTCTCAATCTGAAACGATTGCATCCATTTTTTGGATTGCGCCTAAGCTATTGAATCACAACTGTTGCTACTTCCAGAGCGTTTCTGCGAATGTCCAAGGCCTGGATCTCCGTTGGCGTACCCATGGGTTTTTATCAGGTAACATATGAGTTCCATTTCAAGGTTCTCAATTCTTTTCTGAGTACCTCAAACTGCTCTGATGATTCTGGCTTTGATCATGTCATTTCATGTCAGGCTGCTCCTCTCTTCTCAGCATAAAAACTGAGTTCCCCGAAAAAAAAAGGTCCACAGTGAGCTGGCACCCATTCAAAAATCAACATTGCCATAAAGTTACGCTTGAAAAAAGAAAATAATGTGCCAAAATAACTCTGAGCTTTGAGGAAATGTCTGAGTTAAGGTACACAGTGAGCTGGCATCCGTGCGGCATTCATTCAGAGCTCACCTCACTCCTCCATGACGACTGCGCCCGTCAGACCATCATTGACAGCGGCGCCAGCGACAAGCCATTGCATGCCTTTTCATTCCCTCAACACTCCTTTTCATTCCCTTTCAGCGACAAATGATGGAGTGTCCACATTTTTTAATTTTTGGCCAACTCACAAGTTTAACAATTGTAAAAAATAGTTACTGCTGATCAGGCGCGGATATTCTGTTCAGTTTCGGGGGGGGGGGAAAGTTACGAAAAAATTTTTGGCCATAGCGTTTTGTGTCTGCACGCAAAGCGCGCAGGAAATTTTTTTTTAGAAAAGCAGCTAGACTGCCAATTTTACACTGAAATATCAGGTCAATATGAAAATTTTTTTCCATTTCTGCGCGCTGCGCACCATTTTTCAACAACCATAGTCTATAAATTCAAGAAATCACCAAAGAAAATGATAAACTCAATGCGTACTGTCTCTGCGCGCGAAGCGCATGGAAATTTTTTTTTACATTTTCCATCTAAAGGGATAAAATTTCCTCCCTTCCTGATAATTTCGGGGGGGGGGGGGGAACTTCCCCCCCCCCCCCCCGAAATCATTTCGGGGGGGGGGGGGGGGGAACTTCCCCCCTTTCCCCCCAATATCCGCCACTGCTGCTGATTCAAACTTATCTACGATTTCATTTGAAAAAGTCTTATGTACTTAATAAACGTAAATAATAATAAATAAAGGAGATTGCAGGCTGTACTACTTTGCAATGCTTCGAGATCCAGTGTCGCACTTCCTGAGCCAGTACCGGGTAACATCCTTTGGTACGGTGTATTGGCACTTCAAGTGGCACTGCGGCGGCTATACCATGAAGCCTCCCTGCACCGCACACGATTATAACAACATGAAAAAGGTTGCCCTGCTTGCAGTCCTATCATTCGTCCCTCAAACAACGAAAAAATGGATTATTTTTTTGTTACCGGTATTATTCCTGATACTCTCCCGCCATCAACTCTAGCTGCTTTATTTTATCTGTGCAAGCATTAGGCTTGGCCTAATTTCAGGCTTATGCTTAGGCTTGAGCTTAGGTTTAACGCCAGGCTTACGCTTAGGCCTAGGCCTGGTAGTAAAAAATACCGTCTCATTGTAACAAATTTTGGAAAAAATGAAGTAGTGCCATAGAGAAAATTTCGAACAACGATTTGAAGCCAACTGAAAAATTATTTCGAAAAGTAATGGCTAAGCTTTGACTGGCCGCTTGTGCAGGTGAATATTTCCACGTTCATCGCGGGTTGTGGGAACTGGAACCCGACCTTGAACAAGCAGACTCGGATGCTGGGCGATCTTCACCTCATCGGCTGCAAGTCACACCCAACTACGCCCGAGGAGAAAGCCATCCTGCTTCAGTCGGCCAAAGAAAATCTTCTGCGGTTCTCTTCCGCTTCAGTATCCAGCACATTTGCTATTAGATTTAGGAAACGGTAATAATTTTTTTCTAAATTCATCGGTTTTTCTCGTCTAGCTTGAATAAACTTCCGAGTTGAAAAGGCATTTAAGAATGACGGGATTCGGGCTAACCGAGGAGATGGGCTCTAGTCTGAAGCTCATCAGTCACCTTTACGGCATCGAGTTCTCTCCCCGAGCTCTAGAATCGTATACTATTTTCTTCTTATTGTCCCATTTGCACGACATCAAATTTTTTATCTCATTTCGAACCAAAAAAGCAGACAGAAGATGAAATATAAAACAATGCAAAAATATTAAAATATCATTTAAATGGCCTGCATAGAATTTAAATTCAACTTTTCCATTTCTTTTTTTCCAGCTGCATTGCTAAAATCTAGCTGAAGTTTGAAGTGCAGTGTGATGATTGGTGCACTGGAAAGTATATAGGCATGAACACAGCAGCGATGCTGAGGGGAAGGCCCAGGTGACGCCGACTGTGGAGGAGCTGGAGCTCATTCGAGCTGCCAACGACCTAGACTTACAGCTCTACGCTTTTGCCCGGACAATTTTCATCCAACGCCTGGCCCAGCTCAATCTGCTGAGACTGGAGCGAATATAAGGCACCCTACTTGCCTTGATTGTTTACGATGCCTTTTTGTCCGCACTGAATTGACGTGGTTCTTTTTTGGATTTGAGTTTTTTGCTAAAATAAGAAAAATAAACAATGGCACAGCAATCAGAAAAGTGCATTTTCCATAACAAGCATGTTATTTTGGCAGAAAAAAGCATGACAAGCTATTCGATCAAAATTTGTTTGCCAATTCTGAAGTGGAAAAGGTTACATTCAGTGACTCATATTGACGAAGCCTGCAGCCAACCATACTCAGATTGTCTTGGGAGGGAAGTTGAGGGTGTAGGGGGGCTGCAGGCCAAATCGGTCCAGACAAGACTCGTGAAGGAAGGCATATTCGATGCACTGCTTCCTTGTGCCTGTAGACGGGGCAGTAGAGGTTGGCCTCCACGTTGAAGAGCCGAAAGCCCGCCTCACTGATCTCTCGCTGCAGCTGCTTGAACTCTTCCAAACTCTCAGATGCAATTATGCACTTGCACAATCTAAAAAATTCGAGTTGGCTCAAAAAATTGGCTCAAATCTTTTCTATGAAGCCATGCGTTGGTAGGTGGCAGTGAAATTTCAACTGAATTGCCTCAAAAGCTGGTACCAAATCGTTTGCATTGATTGGGAATCTTTTGGTTTTCGGCCTATCAGAATATGCTTTCTAAGCTTTGCTTTTTTGCAATGCCAGAGAGCAACCGGAAGGATGACAGAAGTGCTGCTCCAGGAGGAGATGACAGAAGGGTGGCGGCGAGCGAGCTTTGAGTATTTCAGGCAGCGCTGTGTACTCAGAACCTTCGATGTCCATCTTCAGCACCTCAGCCTCCTCCATGCCCTTTTGCAATGCCAGAGAGCAACCGGAAGGATGATAGAAGTGCTGCTCCAAGAGGAGATGACAGAAGGGTGGTGGCGAGCGAGCTTTGAGTATTTCAGGCAGCGCTGTGTACTCAGAACCTTCGATGCCCATCTTCAGCACCTCAGCCTCCTCCATGCCCAACTTCTGCATCGCCTCCTCCACCGACACCTACTTCTGAGCGTTTCCTGATTTGAGAAACAGTTTTGTCCTGCGAACTGTTTTGGCTTAGTTGGAAAAGCAAACTTCGTTATCGTCAGAGCTTTTGGATTTGCCGATGAGCCAAGGCCGGAAGGTGATGTTGGGAATGTGTTCGATCTTCCTGCTCTTATGCGCGCCCTTGTCAAATGTGGCAATGCTGCATCTTCTGCTGCCCATTTGACTTTGAAGGTTTTCCTCGAAACCAGCTGATGCACCTGAAAAAGAGCATTTCATTTACTTCTGACCAGTAGCTTGCACAAAAATGCTTGCACAACAAAGCACTCACAAATGTTACCATGATTTGGATAAAGTGGATGATTACTTAAACAGCTTTTATTTGCTCCATAGGGATTGCGCCTTGATTTGCTTGGAGAAGAGCAAAATGAGTAAGGTGAAAATGGCAGATAAAGGAACCGATGCCAAGCGCAATGATGTTGCAGGGATGATGAAAGAGCCAGGGTCTGCAAAGCCACTTCCCCCCGTCATCCACTGTGCCCACACGCACTTTGCCAGGACAGTCAATCTGCAGTGCAACACTAAAGTATAAACGGATCTACGACGGTTCATATCTGCGACGGTTCATCTCTACGACTGTTCATCTCTGCGACAGTTCATCTCTATGGGCAAAATATGATGTTTCATCTCCACAGAGCGAAGTACGAAGTTTCATCTCCACAGCGAATAACAACGATCCTAGGGCGCGACAGCGCCCTAGTTATGAATGGGTGATCGAGTTTTTGCATGGTTTCCTGTCACCGAATTGATTGGAAGACTGGTAGGGTGAACCCTAGGACATATATATATCAATCGAAAGCTCACAGTCTGCTCCAGATGGCAAAATTCTTGAAATTTTGATTTAGGCCTCTGAATTTTAATAAATAACTAAAAGATTAACTGAAATATATAAAAAAGGGAAACTGCGCAGATTTTTATGAACTGATGCTCAGGTTAGCTTCAATGCGATAGATCTTAATTCCTATGGCGCGACAGATCTTAATTCCTAGATCTTAATTACAAGCGATGGATTTTTCCCAATGACTGTTTGAAGCCTTGTTCATGTGGCAAGTAAATATGTCTTCCACATGGCCAAGACCTAGACAAGACTAAAATGCTACAGCATGAGCTGCTTATGAATTGTCAATCATCAAAAAGAACTAGACAAGGTGTGACAAAATCGTGATAAATTTCGATTTAAATTATAAACCATTTTGAGTCAAAATTTTAACAGGTTCATCTACAAAATCCACTGAGCATTCATAAGCAGGCGGCAATTTTGGCACAAAGAGGACAAAAAGGCTGACACCTGGTTTCCCCCCCCCCCCCCATGAGATTCCCCCCCCCCCAAGCAATAACCCCCCCTCATGAAAGTTTCCCCCCCATGAAGGTTCCCCCCCCCCCCCATGAAGGTTTCCCCCCCCCCCCCCCCCCCAAGAATTTTACCTATACCCACACACCCTGCGCTAACTCGTCCCCTAGTTGATACGGCTCAGCAGTAAAACTAGGTGAAAATAGGTGAAATTGTGTCTTGGGGGGGGGGGAAACTAGTCGTCAAAATCGAGGACTAGTTTCCCCCCCCCCCCCCCAAGAGTTTTGACGACTAGTTTCCCCCCCCCCCCCCCAAGACACAATTTCACCTATTATCAACTAGGGGACGAGTTAGCGCAGGGTGTGTGGGTATAGGTAAAATCTTGGGGGGGGGGGGGGAAACCTTCATGGGGGGGGGGGGTCATCCCCTTGGGGGGCCGGTAACCCTCCATGGTGGGGGGGTTATGGCCGGGGGGGGGGGGGGAAACTAGGCGTGAGCCGACAAAAATTAGTGAATGATAGAAAATACAACTAGTGAAACAAAAAAATAGTTACATTGAAATTTTTGGTTACTTTTTTTTTTTGATTTTTGGTCTGAATTTTTGGTCACAATGAAATTATAAGTTTACTAAATGAGGTGTAACAAAATAAAACAAACAAAATTAAAGTTAAGTTGAAATTAGCTAAAGTAAAGTTAACTTTTGCTGGCATTTGCAATATGATCAATTTTTTATTTTCAAATCACTTTTCAAATTTTACATGTATTTTTCTGTAAGAGGCTTTTTCTGATTTAGTAAAGTTCACAAATAACATCATTTAATCAAAAATTAAAGACAAAATAAAAACTAGAATAATTGAAATGACAAGTTTCCTGCCATAAATTGCCGCCTGCTTATGAATGCTCAGTGGATTTCGTAGATGAACCTGTTAAAATTTTGACTCGAAATGGTTTATAATTTAAATCGAAATTTATCACGATTTTGTCACACCTTGTCTAGTTCTTTTTGATGATTGACAATTCATAAGCAGCTCATGCTGTAGCATTTTAGTCTTGTAAAATTATCAATTCAATGTCAATGTAATCCCCAATTTAAATCATATCAAATTGTCTCTAAAGTGCCAAATTTTGCAAAAAGGGACCATGAGATTTTTAAGAAGTCAATTGAAAAAATATTTTCTTAACAAAAAACAATTGACTGCATGAAATTTTTTGCACTTACGCGATTTTATTAATGGATAATATTGGTAGGGGAGTAAAACCATGGCACAATCACACCCTTCAACAGATACCTTAGATTCGAATTTGCTCGGAATGTCGAGTATCTATGCAATAGCCCAATGGTGTATAGTTTGTGTTGTGAATGTGGCAATAAAATAAAACAAAACATCAAGATTAGCCCAATATCCTTTCTCTGTGGAGTTTAAATGTCGTACTTTGCTCTGTGGAGATGAAACGTCGTACATTGCCCTGTGGAGATGAACTGTTGCAGAGATGAACCGTCGTAGAGATGAAACGTCGCGAGATGAACCGTCGCGAGATGAACCGTCGCACTTCTGCCTGAGGAGATGAACCGTCGCGAGAGCAGTATAAACAAGCCTTGCAAGTAGAGTTTTAAAAATTTTTATTTTTAACAGTTTATTAAAGCAGTTAAATTTCAAATGAACGCAGAACGTTTGTGCAAAATTAGAGAAGATAGTGATAAACGGGCTAAACCTCTGGCATCAAGGAGTAGTGAAAGCTGGGAAAGGAGCTGGTGTTCTTGATGTATGCTTGGCGACCTACTTCCTGTACTTGAAACCAGGCCCTTTGCCTCTCCCAATCCGACTTTTGCTCGTCATCGCCTGACTTTCATCGCATTTATGTTCATTAGAAACGACCTAGCTATTATCTCCTATTGTCTTATTTGTTTTCTACTTTATTCAAGCTTCTACTTAAAATTTTTCAAAAAATATGTGTTTAATTAACAAATAAACGAAATCCGGACTGAGAAAACTGGTTTAAAATTGTTTAAGAAGTATAAGCAGCGCTAAGAGCAATCAGCGTATTAGGTACCTTGCAAAACTGGTCTGCCAACGTGCCAAGGTCATATGGCATAGATAAAATGAGCAGTGTGGCGATGGCAAAGATCACCATAGTCAGCAAAAGGCAGCGCATCATGATGGCACTTGTGTCGAATTGGGTAGTCAGTTGATTATTGTGGGGATGTGCATCTGCTGTCTGCATTAGCCATACCTAGGCCTATATTCACCTCTGTTCGTTGGCATTATTATTTTCACATGATGTTCAATTTATGGGAGCAATTTTACAACGAAGTCAGGGAAAAACGAACATGGATAAAACAGTCTAAACCTGCTTTTAAAATTCGTTGCACTTACATTTTCAGAGACCAAGGCCTGTATGAACTGCTGTCAGGATTAGCGGAAAATTGTTCGAGCAAATGTAAGATATACATGAAACAGTGTGACAGTGAGGTGGATGTTCAGAATTCGAATTCTTGATGAGTCTGAACAAACAAAGTCTACAACAACCCGCAGAGCATCTGTCAATTACACCCCCATGAAAAATTTATCCTATTTTTGTCCTCATCTGAATCCTAATTCGTAAGCTCTTTCATTCGATTCATTCTGCTAGTTGGAGCGTTCATCCACCCAAAAACAGATTGCCAGTGTTTCTCCAGAGCACAGCTCTATTGAGCCGTCCCATCCAGTACCAAGGAGACGAAGAAAACTTGCCCTCATCGCTTCCGCTTCAGCCGTCAGCAGCCTTCCAACAAAGCAACAAGCCCAAGACAAAGCGGCCTATTGTGCCCCTACTTCCGCTTGACAGGCGATCGGTGTCTTAGCGATGCCATTCCTTTGCCGCCTCTGAGGCGCAGTGGACTGTTGCCTGGTGGCAGAGGAGGAGGGGAGCTGGCATCGGCAGCTGAGCTTTCATTGCTGAGCTCAGATCGGACTCAGCTATGGACTGGCTACCGGTGTTGGGCTTGCTTGCCCTGTTGGCCAAAAGCTGGGGGAATCTGGCCGCTTTCTGCGGCAGTCTCAACACAGGCCCGGATTCTGTGTCCTATCTTTGGACTGCCAGCTCCTGCTTCCACTGGCGCAATGTCAAAACCAATTGGTTTAACTCCCCATTCCAATAATTCCATTTTCTGTTACGGTAATTGAGTGGAAGGCATGCTATTTTTTCAAACGAATAGGAATCTTCTTAGCACTTATTCTAGGATACAATTAATTTGTCGTTAATTATTAGAACCTTTTCATCCGTAGAACCTTAGCCTTCAAATTATAATGTAGGGGAAACTAAATTTAGGGGAAACTCTAAGCTTTACAGAAAGGTTGTGAAAAATTTCTAAAATTTGATGAACAAGGTATTCTCGGCTGTCGCCAAGATGCGCGGCCTCTATTCCAAGCAATATTGTGAAGCTACATGAGCATATTTTAGCCAATTGGGTTGATTAACCAAGGATTAATGAATTTTTCAATTTTGAAACATCAAAATTTTATGTTTTAGGGAAAACCCCATATATTTCTCAAAGCCCAAATAATGGTCCAAAGCCTCCAGCCAGCCTTCATGCAAAATTGCAGCCAATTTTGTTTAAAAACAAGGGAGTTATGAGTTCTTCAGTTTTGAAACATCAAAATATTAAGTTTTTTAGAAAAAAAATCTAAAATTTTGCAAAACCCCAATAAAGGTCCTAAACCACCACTTAGACAGACTTTCATGCAAAATTTCAGCCAATATCATTGAAAAACCAGCGATTTATGAATTTTGATACTTTGAAACATCAAAATTTTAGGTTTTGGGAAAAAAACGCAAAATTACGCCAAGCACCGAAAATGACCTGGAGATATTACCAGGCGGACCTTCATGCAAAATTTCAGCCAATTTCATTGAAAAACCAGCGATTTATGAATTTTGGTACTTTGAAACATCAAAATTTTAGGTTTTGGGAAAAAAACGCAAAATTACGCCAAGCACCAAAAATGACCTGGAGATATTACCCAGGCGGACCTTCATGCAAAATTCCAGCCAATTTCATTGAAAAACCAGCTATTTATGAATTTTGGTACTTTGAAACATCAAAAAATTGAGTTTTGGGCGAAAATCGAAAAATTACGCCCATCCCAAAAAATGGCCTGGAGATACCACCCAGAAGGACCTTCATGCAAAAAATTAGCCAATTTCGTTGAAAAACCGCGGAGGCCCAGCCCCGGAACCACATATATATATATATATATGCGGACAGACGGACGCAAAAATGGGGTAACTGCTTAAGCTGGCCTTGGCCGCCCGCCGCTTCGGGCAGGGCGCCAGAGCTCCTCCGGCCTCCGGGCACGGGTGCTACGGCCCCTACGCTTCGCCTAGCATGCTTCGCATGCTAGGCTACGCTCCGGGGCCTCCGCACCCATGCCCTCCAGCCTCCGGAGCTCTGGCTGCCCTGCCCTCCGCGGCAGGCGGCCTTCGGCCGCGCAAAAATTCTAAAATTCAGAAAAACTTTAAAAATCAGAAAAACTTTACAATTTAGTGAAAATATGTAAAATTTAGGGAATCATTCAAAAATGTCATGAAAATTTCCAAAGTTTAGGGAAAATGTTTATTAAAATTAAGGGCGGCCGCTTGGAACATGTGCTGGGCGAAGGGGCTGGAGGCGGGGGAGGCGGACATTCGCGGTCGGCTGGCCGTCATTCCGGACA
>JASANA010000221.1:0-17263 GCA_030248095.1 Ptycholaimellus sp. GST1_10
TTTTTGAGGAATCTCGAGTAGTTCAGCGCCACCGAACCTAGCTGCTCTGGAAGTTCATTTGTAAAACGAGTATCCTTTACTATCTCCTCATTTATGCCAAGTCTATTCTTGCAACGTGAAACTATTCTTGAAGCTCCTAGTGCTGTACTCCATTCGTTGCAATATTGCTGAGTAACCGATATACCAGGGAGAACCCTTTTCCTTTTGATGGAGAATAGTCGCATCCTAGAGGTGGCATAGCTTGTGACCAGCTGGTATAGTCCAAAGCTCTGCTCGTCCGCTTTGTCCCGCAGGTGTCTCACCAGTCTCTTTAGCTCTATGTTCTTCAAGCCCTCGAGTGTCCTATATTGCTCCTTTCGTCTAAAACCTAGTTCTGTCAGTATGATTGCAGTTCTTTCCATGTCATCATCTGATGAGAGAATGTTTTGCTCACCCTTCCGTCGGCCTCTCGTTTTGCAGTCGCCTCGCTGTGTTGCTCGTTCTGTCTTCGTATGGAACCACGGGCAATTATTCCTGTCCACTGGGTCAGTCGTTGTTCCTATTGTTCCGAAACCAGTGATGTTCGTGTTTAGTCCCCATGGCCACACTGTATTCAGTGCAAGTGTCCACTCTTGTTCGCGTTCTTCAAGAGCCTTTTTATTCACAGCTAGTTCTAGATCTGTAATGATGTCAAGAATCTTTACAGTGGGTTGAACCTTTACACCATGTGCTAGTGAGAAGTGCGTGTATACGATGGTGTCCATTTCTGCCTTGTGGATGTTGCGTCGATGGTCTCTCATCCTGTCCTTCGCCCGTTTGCTTGTCAATCCCACGTAGGTCATATCGCAGCCTGGTATTGGACACTCTAGGGCATAGACGACGTTACTACTGTCACAGCCTGCGCCTTCTGAAATCTGGCATTTAAGCTTTTTCCAACTGTGACTTTGCTCGATCCATCTAAGATTAGTCGCCCATGTATTGCAGGTGCCGCATCTGGAACAAGTTTTAGCTTTGATTTCATCGGTAGTCCCATTTCCTTCCACTACTTTGCCTTCTATGTTGAACATGCAATCCTTCTTAACCTGTCTTGCTGAGGGTACAACTTCTGAGCTAGACGGCGCGTTCTCCACTGGTCTCTCTCGCTGTTGCTCTTCCGCTGCATTCCTTCTTCTCCTGAGTCTTCCCTGCCACCTATTGACTGGGTCTACTGGCCCTGAGACATCTTAAACCCGAGCAGACAAAACACTGTCATCCCGAGCTGCGGAAATTGTTGCAATCCAGCCAGGCCAACTGTTCCAGTCATAAGAAGCACAAAGAAAGTACTACTTTCTCACCACCCTTGAAAGGCCCTCATCACTCTGCGATGCCTCAATGGCACAGCTAAAGCTTTGCCGCTCTTTCCTCCAACAGCCTGTACGTGGCCAAAGGACTACCGGTCCTTGCTCCAGCGGATTTGCTTGTACCAGATGCCCAAGCCTCACAAGCCCTGCATGTCCGCCCAGTGCTTCCCCGACGTACAAGCCCCACTCCATTCTTCCCCTCAAAGCCTCACAGCCTCCAGTGCAACAGGCCCCTAAGCTTTGCCTTGCTTAGACCACCGGCCTTTCACACCGCCGACATGCAAGTCCATCTTTATTCACCTCTTACCTCTGCCTCTACTTTCGCCGCTGGGCAAGAGAGAAGGGTACTCAAATGGGAACCAGGAATCTAAGCCTACAGGCCAGAGCCTCCAATTGCGCGGCCATGCTTTGCCTGTCTCTGGACTGAACCTGAGCCAGGTGGCCAGGGCCTAGAAGGACTACAGTCAGATGAACAGTGCTTGCATCAAACGCGCCGCCATCGTCACAAACAACATCCTCAAACTACCCCCTTCCTCCACTCCTCATAGGAACGGATGCAGAAGACATGCCTCAGCTACGGCCACTACAAGAACATCATCTATCTAGCCGCCGGCGCATTAATCACGTCCTCATGCCACCCTCTATCTACCCTCAACCCTCCTCCTTCCCTGAGGCAGATCAAGAAAGGGCAGGAGTGCATTCTTCTACACCAAGCGCGCCCAACTGGGCATCTCTGAGATGCAGAGCATCTTCAGCCGGTGCCACGCAGACAGCGTACAGATGACAGCACCCCTGCACCTCAAACACTCTTCCTTCTCCTAAGGATGGGAGCTGAAGACTAGCTTCTTCTATTGCCGCTTTGAGATCATCACATTTCACAGCACCGGCGCATCTGCAAGTCTTCATAACACCCTACCTGTACCCTTCAGCCCCACCCCCTACAACTGAGACAGGCCAAGATTGGCCTCCAGTGCACGCAGAGCTTCCCCAGCCGGCACCTCTCAGACAACAGACAGGAGCTGAAGACTAGCCTCTTCTATCGCCACCATGAGAACACCAACATTCACACCGCTGGCGTATCTGCAAGTCTTCACAGCACCTCCTCTCTACCCCAGCCTTCCAACCTGGACTGGCCAAGATTGGCCTCAAGTGCACTCTGCCCAGCCAAGCATGCCTAGCTGGGCATCTCCGAGACGCAGAGCCTCTCCAGACGGCACCTCTTGGACAGCGCACAGATGGATGCCAACAGTCCCCTACCCCTCCTCAACCTTCCCCTCCATCTACCCCCAAGCACCCCTTGCGGAGCCCCAAGGCCCAGGCATGCTCCAGCAAGCACTGCTTGGACAGCGTATAGATGGACACCGGCAATCACCTACAAATCTCCTTCCTCCTTTCATCCTTCAAGGAGGCCTGAAAGGAGTGGCATCGATTCCGCCTTTCAAGATATCGCCAACTATAGCATTAAAGTTTACTTTAATGAAACTCTGTGGGGAACTCTGTCTACACTTCTATTATCCTAAAGATGGATAAAAGAAGATATCTATGGAACTTCAGTTCTACTCTGCGTCTGTTTGAGATTTGCTGACCTTTTTGACGGCGCAAATCTGCAAGGGCCACGGCTTCCAGATCTCTGCCAACAGCTTTGGCTTCCACTTCCGGATCTTTGCCTACAGCCTCCAGATGCCCATTGACCTCTTCTCATTCTACGCCAATCGATTGGTCGCTAAAGAATGATGCGTCAATGTTCATCAATGGCCAGCACATTTCTTCTCTGCTCTTCAGCTACAAAGGAAAGGAATGCAACTGGCGCAGGCCTATGACCATCTGTTTCTACATGGTCCAGTTCAGCAAGCTCAGCGGCAACTGGGTTGCCTTCGACTGCAACCTAAACCAGACGCAAGCCAATGGCCACCCCGTCTACACAGCCTGATTTGGCAGGCACAGGCCTACGGCCACCAGGAGTTCAGACTGTCCCTGCACTCTCGCTTCAGCAGCCTTCCTCTGTGGACTCCAACTGCAAACGGGAGATGGCAAACAGCGGCAACTATGTCAAGAGTCAATCTGTCCCTGCAATCCTTCTCCAGCAGCCTTCCTCTGTGGACTCTGACTGCGGACAGGATTAGACAAACAGTAGGACTAAAACTCAACTGCCAAGCTTCTCATCTCTAGCAGCCTTCCTCTGTGGACTCCAACTGCAGACCTGAGAACAGCAATGACGCAGCATCTGCCATTAGCAATTCCTTCACCACAGCCTTCCTCTGTGGACTCCGACTGTGGATTGAACTGCAAACTCAGATGCCTGCGGAAAGCCCCGCCTAAGAGCTACAAAGAGCCAGTGGGCAACAACTACTCGGCCTCACTGCTACTCTTCTCTGTTCCCCTTATGGGGGGAGGCGGAGAGACTGCAGGGGCATGCCCTGCTCCACTCTGCTCATTTGCTGAGGAAGTGGGAGAACAGCAGGATTCAATAGCTGGGACGACCGACATGGGAGTGGCGTCACGTGAAGGGCTGGCAAAGCCCCTCATTCCTTCTCTCTTCGGTGGCACAGCAGCCCATTTGTTACTCTGCAAAGGCCTAGTATGCCTTTTGCCACCTTGAGCCATCGACGGATGGGAGGAGGATGCAGAGGAGAGCAAATTTGTCTTACGGGACTCTGAGCTGACGAGCACAGAATTTGCGACCACGCAGGCTTACTAGGAGGCAATGACAGCACCCAGCCTACCAGGTGGCTGGTTATTGACATGGGAAGAAGAAAGGAACAATGAACCCTCAGCATCAGTCAAAGCCTACCCGGTGGCTATTCGACAAATGCAGACTACTTCAAGTCTGCTTTGCAGCCAAACTGGTGGCTGATCTCGTCAGTGCGGGCCAAAAGGAGTCCGCCTTCGTAGCCTACTTGGTGGCTGACTGGACGAGCGCAGACTACTTTGAGTCTGCTTCGCAGCCAAACTGGTGGCTGATCTCGTCAGTGCGGGCCAAAAAGAGTCCGCCTTTGCAGCCTACTCGGTGGCTGACTGGATGAGCACAGACTACTTCGAGTCTGCTTTGCAGCCAAACTGGTGGCTGATCTCGTCAGTGCGGGCCAAAAGGAGTCCACCTTTGCAGCCTACTCGGTGGCTGACTGGACAAGCTCAGGCAACATCGAGCCTGCTTTGCGGCCAAACAAGTGGCTGATCTTGTCAGTGCGGGCCACTAGGAGCCCGCCTTTGCAGCTTACTCCATGGCTGACTGGACGAGCACAGGCAACATCAAGCCTGCTTTGCAGCCAAACAAGTGGCCAATCTCATCAGTGCAGACCTCTAGGAGTCCGCTTTGCAGCCAAACAATTGGCTGACTGGACAAGCGCAGACTGCTTTGAGTCTGTTTTGCAGCCAAACAAGTGGCTGACGTCAACAAGTGAGGACTACTAAGAGTCCCTTTCACGGCCAAGCCAGCAGCCAACTACAAGTGTAGGCTACTTTGAGTCTGCTCCGCAGCCAAACAGGTGGCTGATTCAACACAAGCAGACTACTAGGAGTTTGCTTCGCCGCCAACTAGGAGGCTATTCCAACAAACACAGCCTACTGGATGTCTGCTTCATCAGCCTCAAGTGACTGTGTCAAAAGGAAGTCTCGGCCCAGTGCAGCACATTACAACTGTTTTGACAATGCGTAAAGTGTGTGGCAGCAAATTTGAAGCCAGCAAAAGCCTAGCCTCCTCTACAGCCAGCTTTAAGCTTCACCTCACTTTGCTGCCTGCCCCGCCCTCCTACCTACTATTCGGCACCCTCAAACTCCCCCCTGTCTACACCCCCTTGCTGCCACTCCACTCCACAGCACCACACACACACTCTCCTGGGCACCCCCCTGCCAGCCTGCACTATCAGGAACCTGCTCCCCCAGTCTTCACAAGAAGGGCGGCAAGAAGAGAGCGGGCAGACTAATTGCTCCTCCCTCTGCAGGCCTACGTTTTTTGGCACAAGCCACAAAAAGCAGCCTCCAAGGAGCTGGCAAACAGAGGAGATTAATGAATCGCCCTGCCACCACACCCCTCTTCTTTTGCCCCTCCAGAAAAAGTGTCCTCCAAGGAGCAGCTAAGTGTGGATGATTAATGACTCCACACTGCCACCACCCCCCTACCCTTTTTGCACCTCTCGCAAAAAGCAGCCTCTACAAACACTGGCGCCCATCTGTCAGCTCTAATCGCCCCACTGCCTCAGCGCCTGGATTGTTCACGATCCCCCTCTATCAGCCTAATTGCCCTATTAGTCAGCTTTACACATGCCTCTCCCACACACACAGGCTGATCACGCACAGGAGCCTTCTTTCGATGCCTAATGGTGGTAAATGAAGCCAAAGTTTTTCCACCAGCGCTCCAGAGGGACAGGCCTCTGCCTAGCCTGCTTTGGCCTCTGCACACAGGAGCTTGGAAATCCACCCCCTGCTTCTCTACACTATCACCACCGCCCCTCTACTATGGCCACGCCCCCGATGTGGGGGGAGGATTGGAGGTACCCAGCGAGCTACTCCTCCAGCCTCAGTCACTCCCTTTGCCAAGCCCCCTCAGCAGCCCATCTCTCCTCAGACCCTGGCCCAGACTCTCCACTGAGCCCCGCTCTGAGTCCCGACTCCAGTCCTACAGCGACCTTCCACTGCCCTTACCATTGGCGTACATGCTCTAGCAGCCCATCGTCAACAACCTCCAGCCCTCTGCATCAGCCCCAGCCATATTTCTCTCCAAGAAATATGTCCGTCAATGCCTCCCTGCAGCCGACAGTTGCTACCTCCCACACCCCTTCGGCCCCCCTCCTCAACTTAACTCCTTCCCAGGGAGATGAAATAGACACTACGCCACACCAGGGGGAGGAGGAAGAGGAAGGAGAGGAGGTGGGCGAGGAGGAGAAAGAAGGAGGAGGCCAGTCCAAGTCAGAACCGGGAAGGAAGCAATTGCACTTCTCTGACAAGCCCAAGACCTCGGACAGCCTCCCCAAGCCGGCCAAAGGGGAACAGGACCTCTTTGCCTTCCTCAAGGGAGGCAAGAGCCCAGGAGAAGGGAGCAGGAAGTCTCCCAGATGCAACCAACGATTACCTGGTCTTTGCCGATGGTCGCCCAGACAAAACAACGGGTCCCCCAAGCCAACCAGGGCAGAGAAGGAGCTCCAGGTCCTACCTACACTCCTTCCCTTATCACCTGCTTACATCCTGCCCAAGGAAGCCACAGCAGACATGTCATCGATGGAGACAGAAGCCAGCGGGTCCTACAGCACACCGCCAGTGAGTCCCTCACCGGCCTCCTTGTCTCCTGCCTTGACTGGGACCTCACCCACTGCTCCACTTCCAGCTTGAGCAGCTGCAAGGGTCACTTTTGTCTCCCTTTTTACTCCTGAAGCGCCAGCCCCAGGGAGTCCAGCACAAAGGGCAGCAGAGGCTGACCCAGGCTACCGGAGCTCACAGGCCTACCTGAACACCGGCTCGGCGCTGCTAGCCAGAAGCCAGCAGACCTGCACCCGTCTCCTCCAACAGCTTGCCTGGAAGCAGGAAACCATAACACAGTTGGAGCAACAGGTTCAAACACAGAAGGGGGCCGCTCTCAGTTCAAGCCTTGACTCCCTCCAAGCTCAGAAGGCACTTTCCTTTCAAAGAGAGTGCCTGGGGTTGGAGGCAAAGTTGATGACATTGGAGAGGACCTGCCAGGAACTCCGGGAGAAGCTGGCGACCTCCAAGATGGAGAAGGAGAAGGCCGTCAAGGCCCAAGGCCAGATCCAGGCCAATCAAGACAACCTTGAGTGCAAGAAATGGAACCTGGAGCAACAACTGAACAAGTTCCAGGGCGATGGCTATGTCATCAGCCAGAAGCAGGCCGACAGCCTCTACGCCGCCTTCGCCGGCCTCCGCAAGCTGCACCAGATGCACTCCAAACTACATACTGTGGCCGCCGTTGTCGATGACCTACCGGACGTGGACAAGGTCATGGAGAACGGAGGGAACTTTGATTGGCCATGACAACAGGATGCTCAAGGAGCCTCCTCCTCCTCCACCCACTTGCATTCTCGCTCATGCTCACCTCTGCCACAAGTCACGTGGAGGAGCAACATGAGGAGAGAGGAAGCCAACGGTTGGAGACAGTGAGCCTGGAGCGTCGCTCGCTGTCTGTTGTGATCAGGACGGTGACGTTGAGCCCCTACAGCCCGCTCCCTTTACTTCCTCCTCCCCTCTCCCTGTCCCTGATGCATGCCTCCTGTCTACAATGCCAGCCCTTGTCACCCTGAGACATCAGAGAAACAATGGAATGGAGGAGAAATGTAACTCAGAAGGAGCACTCTAATGAGAAGTCCATTGGAAGGAACGGATTTTGAGGAAAAGCTTGGAAAGCGACACATCATGAGTCACAAGACACAATGAAGGGAGGAGAGGCCAAGTGAGACGTGAGGACTGAGATGAACACCGGGAAAGGCAACGTCTGTTTTCCCTCCACCTTCTGTCATCCACCGAAGGCCATGTGGTCCAGTCTATTCACAGAAGGTCAGAGAACCTACTCCACCCTTCTGACCATATGAGGACTGAGCGTCTTCCTGGGCTACTACTGCAACTACCACCGCCACTTTGTGGATGGGCCCAATGAGGACCTGTTGCATCTAAACCCACCCATTGCCTCTGCACCAGCCAGAGCTCCTTCTGCCTACTCAGCTTCAGCTACGGCAGGCAGGACATCCCGGATGGCATCCACTGCGACTGCTGCTGCTTCTTGCTTGCCATCAATGACAAGGCCACCGGCACGATTGCTGGCCTCCAGAGCTTTGCTCTGCACAACTGCAGTTCTGCTTCCTGCCCGCCATGCTCATCGGCGTGAAGCAGTCCGAGTCCAGCTTCCCCATCATCTTCTGCTCCGGCCCCTTCATGACCTAGCCCAGCATCATGCAGTTTGGCCTTGTCAACACCGCCACGTTCCAACACAGGCTCTGACAATCCTTCAGGCCACATTATACTTCCCCCTCAGTATGATGCCAGCCTTGGACTTCACCTATGGGAACCTGGACGGCTTGTCCAACAACTTCGGCTTGGACATCGATGACTACGCTGCCAACCCCAATTCGTCACTCACCCAATTTGCACTTCAAGTGATCTACAAATCTCTTCCTTCTCACTTCTTTCGACTCCTAACAGCTACCGAGTCTTGAGAGTCAGTGTTGTGCCTCATGATTTACACTGGCAACCAAATCAGCACTCACCTACTCTGCCTCGCCACCCCCCTGCTCATCGTCAACCAAAGCGACAAGGACTGCTCATTCTACAACATCACCTCAGGCTGTCATCCTTCCATCAACCCCTCGGTCCCACTAACAGCGCAGCTGAAGTCCACCCATCCACTAGCCCAATGGCTCAGCCAAAGGCCTCCAACCTCCTATGCTCTGCCATCTCGGACCTGGAACACGTGGTCTTCCAGCCTCGCCTGCCCATTTGGCACTTTGCCGAGACAGGCATTGTTGGCGTCTCCTATCCTACACGCCTTCTTCACCACCACTCACCATCTCTGGCTGCTGGAGGATAGAGTGTCCATCGATGTGCAGACAGATGGACAGCGTCTTCGTCGGCATCCGGCATAGCAACGCCTCTTACTAACTCCCATCCTTCAACGTCCCCCACTACACTCGGAAGTCACTCACTTCCTGAATCGCCGCTTCTTCTACTACCTCCTCATGGTCTACGCTAACCACCCACCAGCGCTGGAGCAGAAATAGAGAGCACCCAGTGAGAGGAGATGTCCTGCATTTGCTATCACCTAATCGATGACCAGTGATGTCTCTGTCAAAGAAGAACCACTACGCTAGCAAAATAAGTGACCAAGTCTCCTTCTCATGCACTGCTCCCAAGAAGATCCAACGATTGCGCCTTTCTGTTTGCAAAGGAAACCTCTTCGTGGAATCAAACGCACCTCGCAACCTCCAAGTTGACAAGAGAAACTATGGTAGAGCCTGATTGTAGCCAATGGTGGGTAAATGGTAAAGGGGTAGGTAGTAAACGGGTGATAAGTGAAAAAAAATGGTATTTTTTTTTGAAAATTATCATTGGGCAGGGCTAATCCAATGAGTTGGAATTTTGAAAATTCGGGACTAGGGGCAATGGTAAGTGAATGGAAAGACAGGTGGTTTTCACCTACCCAACATATAGGACGCGGGTGTCCAGAAAAAGGCACCAAAAATGTCATGAAAGATGGCTGGATTCATGAAAGCACTCTTTGTGGCTCTGACAGTAAAGTTTGTGTTGATGAACGTTGAGATTGAAATTGATTTGGAACCAATTGCAGAATATTTTTGGCCTAATGCTACTGAGACTCCTGAACATGAGGTTAGTTTTGCGCTATTTGTCCCTGAATGAAGGCAGGGCATGCGCCGTTACTCCTATACGCATTCACTAGCCGCATTAATTTCGTCAGTGGAGTGCAGCTGTGAGTGATGGGTAAAAAAAAGATGTCCAAAGCCTGGAAAGCGGTCCCTTGTGAGTGGATAGGGACAAAACCAGGGGGCCGTGTATGGTGTCATACACCCTTTAAGAAGGGTGGAGTCTGTACGCTTGACATCAAGGGCTGTCTCGCCAACCTCGTCAGCCACTTCCGTTTCTGCTTGTGCCTTTCTGCTTCTGCCTTTTTGTTCCGTTTCTGCTTCTGCCTTTTTGTTGCATGTGTTGCAGAGGAGGAGAGAGTCTCAGTCGTTTCCAGCATTATTTAAGAGTACACCAGTGCACACAGGAAGAAAATACATGAATTTTTCTATGTTATAAAAAATTGAACAAATTTTAGTTGGGTAGGTGAAAAGGTGGAATGAAATGGAATGAAATCGGTTGGAAGCGGGCAGTAGGGCAAATGCAGGGCAAATGCAAATGCTGGCTGACGGGAAGTAGGGCCAATGCAGGGCCAATGCCGATCCCATTAGCTCCGACTTCGGGGTCAAATTTTGGGTGGTCCCCATTAAGTCAAAATTTCACCCTGAAATTGATTCACCATTAAGCTGCGAAAATTTGGTCTCATTAGTGATCTACTACGAATTTGAAAAAAGACTACGAATTTGAAATTTGTAGCTGAAATTTGCAGTAGCTTCCACTACCTAATGGGATCATTGCTACGAATTTCAGAGACACTAACTGAACCAAGAGGTATGTACAAAAAACATTTGTATATATATATAGCCTCACACCCTTTTTTGGGTGAATCCTTAGTACTGCCCCCAGTTCAAGTCCTGAGTGGCAGTTCAAAAATGGCAAAACTTGGGTTTTACTGAAGCTTTTTGCAAGATTTCAACGCCATTTGAAATAATATTTTATGCAAAAATGAAAGTGCACAGCATGAGGCTCATTTCAAAGTACTAGAAACTCGAAATTGAGGTCAAATTGGCTAAAATTTTCAGGTTTAGATTTTGAAACATCAGGACGATGGACTGGTGTAAAATTGCAACATTTTTCCAGTTTTATGGCCAGATTCGTGTTCAGCATCAAAATTTACCTACTGGGGCTCAAAATTAGAGCCAATTACTCAATAAACCACTCTAAATAACTTTTTGGGTATTGAAACATTAGGTTTCCGGGTCATAACTCTAGTATATGTAACTGAACCAAGAACGTAACAAATGTATTGCTGACTATGCTAGCGGCCTACTCAAGTCTGCCATGTTTCAGCAAAAATGTAACTAAACGGATGCACACTTGGAGATGTGCTTGATTGATGCACCTATTAAGGACATGTCTGGAGTTGCCAATGTGCGCCGCTGGCCCAAACCATACTAGTCCATAATATAAAAGCTGAGCCTTGTCCGTGACGTGGACAGACGGCGCAGGCCCAATTCAGCAGCTGCAGCGGAAGTGAGCATGGTTTGGGTAATTTGGGGTCGCGGAACATGATTCTGGCCTGACAAGCTTGCTCCGATTATGCAACGTGCTTAAAACATCAGGCGTTTGGGTAAAATGGCTATTTTGAAGGCTTTTTCAATGCTGCCTGTGACAGAAAGTGCATTTTGTCAAGCGGTTTGCTGCATTCAAAAGATACAGTTTTTACCTTTAAAACGGCGTTGGAATTTTTGAAATCGGTCGAAGAATTGAATAAGTTAACAACCAAAACAAAGTTTAGCCAATAAGTCATTCTGGGCGGCCTACCCAGAACCTGCAATGTTTCAGTGGATATTTAAGTAAGATACGAAAAGACGTATATTCATCAGCCATTGTCTGTTACGGCATAGCTGACTGGCTTGATTATGGCATGCCTGGAGCTGGTGATGTGCGCCACAGCCAAAACTAATTTGACATTTTTGGTCATGCTTGCGCCTTACCCAAGTCTGCCATGTTTCATTAATTCAGTATGAACACCAGCTCTTGTGTGTTGCACTTTAGATAAGTTTGACATGACAGAAGCTTGCAGTGTGCACCGCAGGCCTCTCCCAACTCTTGAAATGGCGTTGGAATTTTTAAAATCGGTTGAGAAATGGCTTAGCTACAGCCAAAACAAATTTTAGCTAATTAGATATTCTGGCGGCCTACCCATGCCTCCAATGTTACAGTGGATATTTAAGCGAGCTGTGACAAGACAGTTCATTCGGCAGCTTTTGTCTGTTTAGGCCTGACTGGCTGACTTGATTATGGCATTATGGTGCTGGCGATGTGCGCCGCAGGCCTCGCCCAACCTAGTCCAATATATGAACGTCAGGCCTTGTCCGTAAGTAGATAGCTTCGCGCAAGCCCAATTCAGTAGCTGCAGGTTAAATGAAGACATTTTTGGGTAAACCGAGGTCGCCTAACCAGAATATGTTGTCGGCAGCTTGATCCAATCACGGGAAAGTGCCTATAACATCGAAAATGTGAGTTTTTTCAATGTTTTGGAACTGCGCAGTTTTTGTAGCTATCCGATTTTGGGCGATACTCCACTCATTAAACAAAGTTCCTACTGCTTTACTAATCAGTGTCCATCTGCAGCCTAACTCCTTCTTGGGTTGGGCGCCTAATTTTTGAAGTCCCTCGAGAACAGCCAAGTGTTTGCTCATGCATTCATTTGGTGTGGCTGTAATTTGGTCATTGGGTGGGGTTTCGAAAAGAGTCATAAGACCACAAAAGAGGCTAACGCATGAGAAAAAAGCTGTAGTACCTGTGCTGAAAGACCCATGCAGCCCAAATTCCAAATTGTTTTTGAATTTCGTATTATTTTTTTCCATCATTTTCGAATTTTTTTGCATTTTGGCATTATAATTTTTGTCAGTATTTCTGTTCAAAATTATCCAATATTGTTGTACCTGTAGAATCGACAAGTGCTGGCCATTGAGCAGGCATTATAATAAATCTCAAACAGACGCATGATAAAAGTTAAAACAAAAGAATATGCTCAAAATTTCAAATATATAAATTCAAACAAAAGTCAACAAAAATACAATTATCACAAAACCAAAATAATGATGTGCGCCGCAGGCCTCTCCCAACCTAGTCCATAATATAAAAGCTGAGACGTGTCTGTAGCGTGAGCATGCCGCGCAGTCCGAATTCAAGATGTATTGAACAATACGTAACTGAACGAAGTAGAGGAAAAAAATAACGTATTGCTCACCAAATATCATGCTAAACAAAGCTACTGTGTAACGTCTATAACATCTTATGACTTTCACCAATTGCGAACGAGAAGAACTCAGTCGGGTTCAGTTTATTGATGTCTTCAATTCAGAATGTCTGTTTTGATTCCTACCCAGACTCCGGAAGCTTTATTGCTTTGGCGTTTTGATAATTTCTGGAGTTTAGACATTTTTGTAAAATTTTCACTCATTATATGCTGCCCCATACAGCAAATAATAGATTAAATTCAAAAAAGGCCAATTTTTCTGACCTAGAACTTGAAGCAATGTGCTGCTATTTTTCGGTATTCTTTTTCTTTGAGGTGATAAAACGAGCGAATGATTTTGAGCGCGGCGAGGAGCTGGACCTAATGCGACAGCCACTCGAAGGACCACTTCTCAAGGTCAGCCCTCCAGCCAGCCAGGCCATGATTTAGATCTTTTGCATTGCAGTTTACCAATCCCTTCCTGAACTGGCAGCCGCGCTGGTTCGTGCTGGACCCAAAAGCTGGGGAACTCCGCTACTATTTGAAGGAAGAACAGCGCAAATCCGCCGATGCCAAGCCCCGGGGATCCATGGTCTTTCTCTCCTTCTCATCCTATCATCATAAATGATGAGCTATGATTGAAGCTGCTGGCGGGTTCGGTGACAGCGCCGTCGGAGGAGGACTCCATGGCCTTCTCCGTCACCCCGCTCAATGGCGAGCCCTTCAAACTCAAGGCCACCGACACCCGACAACGACAAGTTCATCCTCCCTCCCGCTACTTTGTCCACCAAATCATCTGCTAGAACCTTTGCTTAGGAGTGGATCAATCGACTGCGGGTGGTGAGCGAGGATCACAGCGATCGTAATTATCGCCGGGTCTCTCCTCTTCTTTCGCAATTCTTAAGTGGTGAGTGGATGGTGTGTGTAGGCGATGACGGCGACTGCAGCAACGCCGGCGGTGGCAGAGAGCGGCGTCCTGTCTGAGCCTATGCGTCGAGGCTCTGCTCAGCAGGCTGCCATTCTGCACCAGCTTCACCGCGTCACCACCGTCGCTAGTTCACCATTCCACACGCTCCTCTTCTGTGACTGCCTAAACTTACTCCCCTTCCAGCTGAGCAACGAGAGGCGATGTGCAGGGCAGTGGAGAGCCTCGGCCCCCCGCACTATGCTGAGGACGACATGCTCATGCTCAAGGTTGATTAGGAGCAGAGCTGAGTAGTGCAGCCCCTGAGAAGTGATAAGTAGGATGGAAATTGAGGCAAGCTCATTGGCTCTGCTGAGCAGTCTGTCGGAGTGTCAGGCGATGCTGGACGGAATGGCTGGGGACGGGCTGCCTGCTAGACCCGAAGGCTCTGCTCAGACGTCGCCCAGCTCCCAGCGAAGAGCCAGAAGGCGAAAGGTCTCCATTCCTTTGCTCGCAATCGCAAAAGATGAATCAAAAGAGGGCAAAACAGGAAAGCCAGCGGAGCTCATTCTCCCGCAGCGTGGACGCCATAGCCGAGGAGGAGTCCGCTCAGGCGTCGCCCAACAGCATTTTCTACCTCGACGAAGCGGAGGCCGCAGCCCAGCTCCAAAAGACCCTCACCACTCCACTTGCTCAACTTCGCCCCGGGGATGAGGTTTTCTCTCTACTCTTCCATTTCCTTACTAGTCTGACCTTGGCTGAATTGTGACTGAAGGTGGAGGAGGCGGAGGGGGAGGGAGGGGAGTTGGAGCTGGGTTCGGTGGAGGAGCACAAGGGGGAGATCTTGGCCACACTCAGTCGCCTCAAGCTCGGCACGGACCTCACCCGCCTGCCCTTCCCCCTATTCGCCGCTCAGAGTCGCAGTCTGCTCGAAATGCTCAGCGACTTCTTCGCCAATGCTCATCTTCTCCTGCGGGCGCCCAGTTCTGGCCAGTTTCAGGCAATTGGAGTCTTTTGGGGGATTTGTGTCTGCAGAGCTGGCGACGTCGGAGGAGCGGTTGGTGGAGGTGGTGAAATGGTACGTGAGCGCGTTCTACTACGGCCTTCGCAATGGCCTTCCACGCAAGGTTGCCAAGCCTACTAACCTCAGCATTTCAACCTCTTACCTGAACAGCTCTTTCAGCCTTACAATCCGCTGAAAGACGAGGCTTTCCGCTGCACTTGGCTTGCTGGCAAAAGTACACTTAGCTTCTACTCTGAGCAGGTTTTGCTCTCTTTCTAGGCTCATAAAGATGCTGGGAGGCGTTTATGTTTGCAGGTGAGCCACCAGCCATGTCTGAGTGCCTTCAAGGGGGGGCGGAGAGGGTGTGGAGGTGAGCGGATGGCTAGCGCCGAAGGCCAAGTTCATGGGCACCTCTTTCACTGCCACCCTCCAAGGAAGCACTCGAATACGCCTACACCGCCCAATGCAAGGTGTCCTGCATATTTTGATGCAAAAGTAGGGAGGAAGTGAAGGTGCAGGCCGAAAAGTACGTGGTGGACTATCCCAGTGCCCATGGGCGAAGCATTCTCACCACTCCATGGATGGAGCTAGCTGGCAAAGTTGCCTTCCTTCAATCCAACTTCCTTTTTCAATCTTCAACCCACTCTGTCGATTCCTTTCAGACTTCGCTGAGCTGTGCAGAGTCAGGCTCCTCAGCAAGCCTCGCCTTCCACACGAAGCCTTTTTACGGCGGTCGACTGCATCGGATCACCGCAGAACTTCGCAATGCTGCTGGGGTTGCTTTTGCCAGAGCTCAAGGTTTACCGTCCACCCTTAAAGCATTCACCACTGAGCCTATAATTTTCCCAGGAGAGTGGAACAGGCGCGTGGACTTCCTCAGCTTAGCCGGGAAGTATAGCTTGGTAATATTGATTGGGTTGAATGAAGGCCGAGTAAGGATGAATTGGAGCGAAAGAAGAAGACATGTTGGTGGTGGCGGAAGGCGAAGAGTTCCTGCCGCGGGCCAGGCGACTCATCAGGCCACTGCCAGCCCAAGAGGGCAGGGAGTCGCGAAAGCTCTGGGCTTCGGTATTGTTGGCATTGAGGATTCATTTCCCCACACCTTCTTGGCCTTTTAGCTGACGGAGGCATTGAGAGCGGGCAAATTGACTGCGGCTGAGGAGGCCAAGTCTCGCCTGGAGGAAGCCCAACGAACTCGACTCAGCAACCACGGTTCCCGCATTTATCCTGCGTCTAGCATTCTCAATTATGTATTCTCTTTTCTCTTGAACAGATAATCAAATGCCCATTCAAAGACTTGAAGAGAGTGCTCCAAAAGTGTATTCTCATTCATTTAATGTTTTTGCCTGTTGTTGAAAACTTCTTAAGAAAACTTCTTCTTACTCTATCTAGAAATTAGTTTTTTTGGCATGGTTTTGATGAACAAATATCTTTAAGCAAGAGTAATTATGGGTTGTGCTAAATAGTGATCAAACACATGACAATTAGCAGGTGAAGTGAAAAGCCAAAGTGAATTTACGTGCACGGAAAACGGTGATTGGCTTGCCAAAGATTATGTCTCATAGCATGGTTATCGTGAAATATTGATTAGTTTTGCAAGCTAGATTTGATGCCTGCTTTGATATGCAGCACCGCTTGACAATCGCTTTCATTTGCAATGCCTGTCACTTTGATTTCACTTCACATTAATTTGGATCAACAACGTTCGCATCATAACCTTCCGGTTCTAAAGCAGCTTTTCGTGAAAGTTGGCAAATAGAGCTCGACAAGAATCTGAAAGAACTATGTGGCCTCCGCAACACCCAACCTTTCCTATGCCCGTTAAAACACACCTAGTAGAATTCTAGCAAAATAATTAGCCAATAGTTAGCATTTAGCAGAGCTGTAAAAAGAACATGTGAAGGCAGTAGTGGATGGAAGGAGGGTTGTGGGACTGACGACTTATTCCTAAGCAATGCCCTGACTGTCATGGGAGCCTGGGGAGAGGAAGAAGGCTAGGACGGAAGTGCAGAGGATAGGCGATGGGGCAGCCTCCTGGGCGAGTAGCGGGGATTGGAGGGGAATTCGGTGAAGGAGCGCAGCTCCCAGCCCCCGTCCAGCAGGCCCTCATCCGATATTCCCTCCACCTCACCAAGCAATATCAATTGTGAAGATTCTCAGAAAACAGGTGGGCTATTGGAACCTCAGATTTGCGACTGAATAGAGTGCGAATGTCGGAGTGTAGGTAGAGCTTGCCGGAGCGGGAGGTGGCCAGGCGTAGGTGGATTAGGTAGCGGAGCCAAGCTCTGCATGCAGAGGCATTGGCAAGAAGGTAGAAACAATGGAAGAGTGAAAGAACCGATTTTCCAGTGCATCAGCCAGTGATGCCCTGGAAGGCATGAAGAAGGTGCGCTGGCGTAGAAATGTGCTGTGCGCTGCCGGCATCGCAGTTAGGTCGTAGCGCACCACGAACATCTTTACTACTGTTCCCTCAAACCCATCACATATCCTAC
>JASANA010000222.1:0-13999 GCA_030248095.1 Ptycholaimellus sp. GST1_10
AGATCATGGTGTAGCACCCCAGCATGGCCCTGATCGGCTGTGCAAAAGCTCGCAGAATGGTAGGTGATTTGAGGAAGAGGCGGAGGGCTGGAGCAGTCGATGGCCGGAGTCCCCGGCATTGGCAGAGGAGGCGGCTAAAGTGGCTCTGCTGTCCCAGGAGACGAAGAAGAAGGAGGACCTGCTCTGTCTGGACCGCGGCGAGGGCCCCAGGTTCACTGTCTCCTTCAGCTGCAGCCAAGAGGATGTCTATGGGGAACTGCTTTTGCCAGGCTTCGAGAGGAGCTGGTGAGGCTGCTGGAGGCCTACGAGGAGGCTGCTGAGAGTCGCTCCAAGAAGACCAAAGTCGCCCTGCGCAGTGCCGCTCTGGCCGCTGCCCTGCCCAAGCTGGGCCATCTGGTTGGGCCCCGGGCAGATGTTGCCTGATTTTGTTTCGAGCTAACTTCGATCAGCACAATTGTCCTTGCACCATTTGGTGTGTGACAGATTGCCAAGTAGCCAAAAGATATAAGCGAAGACTCGGGACAGACTTGGGACAAGTTTGTAGGTGAAGGCGGAGGCAGAGGAGAAGATTATCAAGGAGTCCGCAGAGCGCCTAATGAGTCTGCTGCGGGACCAGCCGATGGATCGGCAGGAGGCCGAAGGCCTGGCCTTGGCTGCTGCCCTGGAAGACCAGCCCAGCCTCCTTGAGCCTCTTCTCAGCGAGCTCACCAAGGCAATCCTATTCCAACATTGCATTCTAAACGGCCTCACATCCATTTTCAGATGCAGCCAGAGTCGGGGCCCATTTGGGAGGCCTACCTGAGCTGTCTCTGTCGATTGGACAGTCTCCCTCTGCAGCGCCTCAAAAAGGTCTCTTACTGTTACTTACGGGAACAAGGGACATAGCTTTGGACGATTTGCAGCTTTTCAACAAGGCAGTGTCCAGGGTATTGCCTGCAGATGCCCTGCCCATTTGGCGCCTGGCTGTAAAAGAGATGGGAAAACGGGAACCTGGTTGTTTCTTCATTTGTTTCTTCGCTTTCAATTCCCTTCCACAGTTCGGCTAGGCCTTTTTGAATCCAGGCCTCGACTCAAAATTGCAGACGATGAACCTAACTAAGCCTTTGTCCAACGCAAATGAATATTACGCTGAAAATCCAGTTTGTCAGCCAATCTTGTTCTGGCGCTATTGAAATTTTTCCACCAGCCACATACAAATTTATGTCCCATGAGGCTCTGAGTTTGCATTCTTTTCTTCGCAGGCAGTGTGGAGGCAATCTTAGAAGCTTCTCAGCTCCCCGCCTCCGGCTCTCTCGTCAACGCCGGCCTCAAATCCGCCTACATTGCCTGGGCCTTGGCCTGTCTCAAGCCTACCGCCGCCCACAAAGTCACTCAACCTCCACCTGTCATGAGAGCTAGAATAGAGGAGAGCTTTTCAGGTCTTCCTGAAACTGGCCAGCCGACCTCCTACTCCGTTGGCAGCCTACCAAACCTATCTCGACGCTGTGGAGACTAACCCCAAGGTTTATTTCAAGCTCATCCGTTCCCATTCGATCTTGGCGGACAGTCGTAGAAATCTTTCAACTGTTCATGGTCGGTAAGAATTGGGAAAAGCAGCAAGCCGTCTAGGCCACTGCTCTATGCAAGGAGGACAGACTTCTGCTACTTTCAGGCTCCTGCCGAGGAGGCTTTCAAAATGGCGCTGGTGGAGCACGGCAACAGCCAGCCTCAACTATGGCTTCGCTACCTTCGGTAACCGCCCCTTCCATATTTCCGCCCTCCATAACTTCAGCTCTGGGCCATCCATAGCTTCCGATTCGTGACTGCCTTTTCGAGCATTTTCTGCACAGCCTGAAAGGAGGCTAAAGAAATTGAGGCTGGAGCTGAGCAAAAATGGGACAGAGACTGCCGCGTCCATTTTCGCCCGCGCCTGCGCCAACCTGAAAGCGGAGCTCCTGCCAGAGTTTCACAAGGCCTGGTCCCTGATGAAAAGAGAACCGACGGAGTGACCTTTTTCTATGCTCACTTTATCATTCAGGCGAAATGGAAATAAAGAGAAGTGCCGTAATAGCTCTGCACAAGGCAGTAAAGAGCAAACCTAGAGCTGATACACACCGTAAATCAGGCACATGCATTAGTAGCTAGGCAATAGTTTCGGAGAGAAAGAACCTTTGGTAGCAGCTAGGTTCCACAATTTTTAATGTTGGTATGATTTGATAATGTTGGTATGTTGGTATGAAAATTAGACTTTCACGGCAAATTCTTATTCATAACTGGACAGCCTAAAATCCGATCAACATTTAAATATATTTCAATTAGACCTTTGGTACGGTTGAGAACTCCTAATTTTCATGGTTGGATTTTAAATTGCGAGAATATTTATACTTTGTTCACAACAAAGAGCCCATTGATTTCTCCTGCAATAACTCGTTTTGAGAGGCAGGGTCAACAAGGCTGGCAGAAATCCCTCTTTTATACTTTTATCACTAAAATGACTGTGTTGGGTCTTTCCATGACACAATGGATTTTAATAATTTTTGACCGCGGAGCGGCCCGAAGGGCCGCTCCGCGGTCTATAGAGGTTACTCAACTTTTGTCCTCATGTATATGTATGTATTTCTGGTAATGCTGGGAACGGGCGAATTCTCAACGGATTGGGACAAACTTTTTTTTTCCTGAAAGGTAATGCTATTTTAGGAAGATCTGGAGGGGTAGACCTGGAATTTGATCACTTGAAACATTACTTTTTTGGGTAGAATGGTTGAAAAATGGGGTATGTTGAGAAATGGCGAATTCTCAACGGATTTGGACAATCTTTTTTTTTGCTGAAAGGTAATAACATTTTAGAATGATCTGAATGGGTGGAACCAGTCCCGGAACATTTGAAACATTACTTTTTTGGGTAGAAAGGTTGAAAAATGGGGTATGTTGAGAAATGGCGAATTCTCAACGGATTTGGACAATCTTTTTTTTTGCTGAAAGGTAATAACATTTTAGAATGATCTGAATGGGTGGAACCAGTCCCGGAACATTTGAAACATTACTTTTTTGGGTAGAAAGGTTGAAAAATGGGGTATGTTGAGAAATGGCGAATTCTCAACGGATTTGGACAAACTTTTCTACAACAACATTCCTTAATTTTTGGCATCTTCATATATATATATATATATATATATTGTCATATATGTGATGCACACTTCGCGGTCATTGATGTCAATGTCTTCCCTATACTTGAGTAAAATCAAGTAGTGTTTATGCCACATATCATTCTAAATCATTGCATCAATATTGGTGAATATATTAGAGGCAAGAATCACAGCATAAATAAGCAGGACACTTCTTCCCTTGCAAGTGGAAGGCATCGGATAGCTGTCGCGCATTTTTCACAGCACTATGACCTTGCTTATACCGAAGATTCAATGTGTACATCTTTTTCGAAGCTTTTATGTGCTCCGCAATTTCGTTTTCGTGTTGAAGTAGAAACCTTAAATTCTTTTATTTTAATATGCAATAAATCAAAAGGAAAATGAAACTATTACCAGATGATACCTCCATTGGTTCTTGCATTACGACGAGGGATATATGAAAATAGGGCGTCGTTCATCTTCAAGTTTTGCTTGAAACTTAGATTTCGGTTCCAGTTTAGATCGGAGAATGGTATTTTCCCATTAGAATACAGCAGTTGTTCAGCTTCAAGCTCCATGTCTTTCTTGCGCGATCCTTTAGATACCTGAACAATAGAAAATTATTATTATAAAGGGTACTAACCCTGAAAGTATTTCTTATGTTCTTTTTATTTGCGAATGAAGTGGGGGAATTTTTTAGATTCAATTGAGGTGAAGTGGATGAAGTTATTTCTACTGAAGAGGATGAAATTATTTTATAACACAAAAGTTAGTGTTTCTAAAGTAAAAATTTCTGTCCAAAGTCAAAATTGCATTAAATAATAGTAAGAGAGCACCCTTTTTTGGCGATTGAAATAGGCTAAATGTACTTGGCTTTCAAACATTGTATCATTTAGTAAACACCAAAAAAATAAAAGATGTTTTTAAATATTATAGGTTTCTAGCGTAAGATTAATGAATATCTTAGCTCTGTTTGCATTTTGCTTTCCATAATCTATTATGCAAGCAGAACTTTTTCAGATTTTCCGAATTTTTCATCATTTAATTGGGTGGGTGCTGTCTTATCATTACTAAATGGAATTTTGACTTTGGTAAAAAAATTTTACTGTGTACAAACTTATTTTTGTTAAATACAACAGAAACACTACACTATTGAGAGCATTAATACCTGGTACAAGGTTGCCTGGGAAGTTATGAGGCATGAAGCTCCGCGGTCACCTATTGCGCTTTGCGCCATATACTTGTTTAAAATTTTTTTTATGATTTGACTTAGTTACTCCCCTAAATTTGACCGTGAAGTTTGCTTTTTTATTCACGAATCATAATGCTGATCTGTTGAAAATCGAACATAAAACCTTGGTTTTTTCTGTTCAAGAGTCATATATACCGATTCGAAATTTGTGCCTATATTTGAAATTGGTTGAGAAACCACTCACTTACCCTTTTGAATGATAAACTTTAATTCATACACTTTAACTTTAATCCGTTTGCTCCAACACTAGTGGCTGAGTTAACGAGAATCGCACAAAAGACCTCGATTTATTTGTTCAGAATTTGTTTAGTTCAGGACTTGGTTACGAAACCAGGTTTTTTATAAGCACCATTCAATGAGCACATTCTATTGGATTTGTTGTTGTTCGCTCTGCAGTTATTTATTGTACTATGCGCCATTATACTTGTTAAATGAACAAAGCACAAACGAATTTGCTTGTGCCTGATCCGGCCTCACTAAATGTGCTTTTTTCGTCGACATAAATCGTCATATCCTATGAAAATGTTTGGGTTTCATTTTAAAAGCACAATTATTTGAGTTCACATAAAAATTAGTTACAGTCCCTAAGATTGGAAGAAAAGGCTTTCTTAAACACCCAGAAAAACGTTGGTCCCTGATGCACTCACTGAACATGGCCTTAAAACTTCTAGTCGTGTTGCTTATGCTTCTGGGCCTTTCAGACTAATACTTGCGATGCTAAATGCCTTACTTTTATAAAGGGTACGCGGGAGCAGAAAACTCCGCAGCAGAAGTCTAAGAAGAAAGCTCAATTTATCAGATTCCAGTAAAGTTTCCTGCTCTAAGGGGACAATGCCTTGGAAGTCTTCCAGAATGCCGCACTTGCTGGACGTACTACCAGGAAGGTGCCATAGAAGAGGGCTGCTCCTACCAGCTTCGCTTGCCCAAAACTCCTACGGTCATAGGAATAGTTGGAATCACTGTCTAGATAGAAAGGTGACGGACTGCAGACTGAACTGGACAGGTTCATGGCCTGCTGCGATATGAGTAACGGAGGCTATACTGTTTTTATGAGGTTCAGTCTTTTCAGTCTGTTTTTGAGGACATATCTTTTCAGCCCATACTTTACCAATTATTCCATATATACAGGGGTAAGTAGTACATACTCGAACTCCTAAGTTTTGAAGTTCAGTTTAAACAATGTAGGCCAAATTTTGAATAGTAAGTGCACAAATTTGCAGCTTCAATTATAGAGAAGGCGTAGATAAATCGTCAATTTAATAAAGTCACTCAAAATACAAGATGATCATGCGGCTTTGTTTTGCAGGCCCATCAAAAGCATTGACGCTAGTAGGTGAACACAATATTAGTATAAGAAAAGAGGGAGAACCTCATTTTGCCTCAAAGACCGTTTCACGCCACAGGCAACACCTAGAGTTCTGCAAATTTAACTGACTGGCTAATAGCTGGCTAAAATTAACTTTGCAGCCCCTCCCCCCTTTTTGAGATTATTAACCTTCCTCGCAGTCTTTCGTAGTATTAAATCCCACTTCTTACAAAAGTTCACTTTGAAAGGCGCCGCAATGGGAAGCTGTCCTTCGACCAGAACTGGCTGGCCTACCGCAACGGTTTCGGGCCCTACCAGGGCGAGTACTGGCTGGGCCTGGAACGCCTCCATCGCCTCACCCACCAGTGTGGCCACAGCAGCGCACGCTTTGAGCTCCAGTTCTGCGACGCCAGCAAAGAGGATGAGCATGCAGACTACTCTCCCTTTAAAGTAATCAACTATTTTGAGCTCTTCGTCGATTGAAATGAAGTGAAGATTGCCGTAAATTTCGAGTTCCGAAGTTGAGAATCACTTATTGCCGCTGATTCTTAGAAATGTCAAAACTCTGAAATTGCCATATATCTGGTACCATCGGCAGGCCAAAAGTAGTGTAATTCTCCCTTTCTCAGCTTTTAAGACATTTGCATTTTGTTTTGGCGCGCTGGTCAGTGTGCTCTTTTCATGTACGCGCAAAAAAAACAAAAGGCTCAGCTGATTCCACTAGTCATAGTTTTATGTCCTTGGGTGTTCGGACAAATAGGTTTGAGCGATTTTCTCTGGAGTTCTGCGGTTTTCTGACGATTTTTCTCTAGTTTTGGCCAATTTGATGTTGCTCTTTCCAATAAAATGAATCATAAAGATTGGAACTTTCTGTGCCGAGCAGCAGCCTTATCAAAATTAAGATCTAGCAATAACTCCGAAAACGTACACCCAGGTCGAAAAGAGGGGCTGGGTGCTGACACTTTGCTAAAGCTCCATTCGCGCCAGCCCAATTTCAGAGGTTGACAACTGTTCAATGACCAGTAGTAGGGTCCAGTGAGGTAATGCATATAAAGGAAAAACGTTGGACTCAAATTTGAACCTGATGTCTCATCCATCATGGAGGATGATACCAGTATCCAGTAAGGTAGGTGACATTGATATTAGGCTTAGTTGAGCGTCCACTATGCCAAAGCTGGTATCATCGTCCATGCATCCATCAACGCTGAAGATGGTTAAAAAGTGGAGGTACAGGTGGGGGATGAGTCATACAGCTACCGGCTGACGATAAACAGTCCTTCAGAACCTAATCAGGAGGATGGGCTGGATCTCAGCTATCCACATGCCAGCGCCAACGGCATGCGCTTCACCACCTACGACAGGGACCAGGACACGAAGCCGGACGGGAACTGCGCCGCTTGGCCTGCCTACAGGTCCTGCTCCTTCTAGAGTCCTGGCTATAGTTTGCTCAGCTGAGAGCAGAGTGGGAGTAGTTAGGTAGAAGCTGCAGGGGCGGCTGGTGGTTCCGCTGGTGCGGCTCGGGCTGGATCACAGCCGGCTACAAATGCCCGGACGCCAGCAACCAGTGCAGCGGTTTCTCCTGGCGCCCGCGAGGCCAGTGTCACCTGCTGCGAGGCATCCACCTGAAGCTCCGGCCTGGGCCCAGCACCCTTTGATTGGGATGAGAAAGAGGGGCCAGTGAGAAAGTCCCTTGTTCTCAGAGTTGGGCTGGTTTCCAGCTATGGCGTTGCTTGGCTACGACTCGGACTGCTATTCTATTTATTTATGACTTGCTGCTAAAGAGAATAAAAGTATTTCTGGTTGACTCCTAGAACCCCCCCCCGAAGATATACACCCCCCCCCCGAAGATATACACCCCCCCCCCCGAAGAATAACACCCCCCCCCCCCCGATGATATACACCCCCCCCCCCCCCGAAGGGTACTATATTGAAAATTTTTTTATTGCCTTAACATACTTCTCTTTACATATCTCGAAATTTAAACTCACGGAATTTTTGACCGCGGAGCGGCCCGAAGGGCCGCTCCGCGGTCTATAGAGGTTACTCAACTTTTGTCCTCATATATATGTATGTATGTATGTCTGGAAATGCTGGGAACGGGCGAATTCTCAACGGATTTGGACAAACTTTTTTTTTCCTGAAAGGTAATGAGATTTTAGGAAGATCTGGAGGGGTAGAACCGGTTTCCGAGCATTTGAAACATTACTTTTTTGGGTAGAAATGTTGAAAATGTGGGTATGCTGTAAAAGGCTCAATTCTCAACGGATTGGGACAAACTTTTTTTTTCCTGAAAGGTAATAAAATTTTAGGAAGATCTGGAGGGGTGAAACCGGTTTCCGAGCATTTGAAACATTACTTTTTTGGGTAGAAAATTTGGGTATGCTGTAAAAGGCTCAATTCTCAACGGATTTGGACAAACTTTTTTTGCCCTGAAAGGTAATAAGATTTTAGGAAGATATGGAGGGGTGGAACTGGTTTCCGAGCATTTGAAACATTACTGTTTTGGGTAGAAAGGTCGAAAATTTGGGTATGCTGTAAAAGGCTCAATTCTGAACGAATATTGACAAACTTTTTTTTTCCTGAAAGGAAATAAAATTTGAGGAAGATCTGGAGAGGTTTGACAAGTCCCGAAGCATTTGAAACATAACTTTTTTAGGTAGAAAGGTTGAAAAATGGGGTATGTTGAGAGCTCCGCGGTCACCTATTGCGCTCTGCGCCATATACTTGTTATATAAACAACTATATACCTACTTTTTACTAGTTAGTCTGCCTACTACCAGGAGTAGTACTAGGATACTGTTTACGGCAACCCCTTAGGCTTAGTCAAAATGCGCGTATACTGTGGCAGTACCACCCATAGTTGCTTAGGAGCCATGGTCCATACTGTGGCAGTACCTACTAGTTGCTTAGGAGCCATGGTCCATACTGTGGCAGTACCTACTAGTTGCTTAGGAGTAAAAAGTAGGTATTTAATCATCTACATGAAAATTCCGTGAGTTTAAATTTCGAGATATGTACAGAGAAGTATGTTAAGGCAACAAAAAATTTTCAATATAGTACTCTTCGGGGGGGGTGTATATCATCGGGGGTGGGGGGGGGGGGGGGTGTTATTCTTCGGGGGGGGGGGGGTGTATATCTTCGGGGGGGGTGTTATTCTTCGGGGGGGGGGGGGTTCTAGGAGTCAGCCGTATTTCTTATTCGTGAGTGAAATTAGTGAATGAAAGTTTTGCTTCGCTACTTGTGCAGTGTTCTTGCCTTCTTTACACTGTTTGGTACTTGCCGTGAACTACTTGAAAAGCGATTTCTGTTCATGGTACAAGTAAAGTCAGCTAAAAATCATATGTTGCAATATAGACAAATTTTCTGATTTATTTAAACATTTATTTACGTATACAGTCAGGTGCTTTCTGATCTTGACTAAAGCAATTATTAAACTTTGACTAGCTGCACAATTGTACTGCAGAAAACTCACATTTCATTTCTACTAAGGTGCCCGGAGGCCGGAGGAGCTCTGGCGCCTTGCCCGAAGCGGCGGGCGGCCAAGGCCAGCTTAAGCAGTTACCCCATTTTTGTGTCCGTCTGTCCGCATATATATATATATATATATATATATATATATATATATATATATATGTCTGTCCGGGGCCCGTACTCCGCGGTTTTTCAATGAAATTGGCTAATTTTTTGCATGAAGGTCCGCCTGGGTGGTATCTCCAGGCCATTTTTTGCGATTGACGTAATTTTTCGATTTTTGCCCAAAACTCAATTTTTTGATGTTTCAAAATACGAAAATTCATAAATCACTAGTTTTTCAATGAAATTAGCTGAATTTTGGCAGGTACGTCCGTCAAAGTAATATATTGAAGCTGGCAAAAGGAATTTTCGAAATATTTATTATATCTTGATTTATAAGCAAAAACCCAAAATCTTGATGTTTCAAAAATTTGAACATGCATAATTCCATTGTTTTTCAATGAAATCAGCTGATTTTTGGCAGGTACATCCATCAAAGTAATATCTTAAAGCTGGCAAAAGGATTTATTGAAATATTTATTTTATCTTTATTTATAGACAAAAACCCAAAATCTTGATGTTTCAAAAATTTGAACATGCATAAATCCATTGGTTTTCAATGAAATCAGCTAATTTTTGGCAGGTACGTATCAACCATGCGAATTGAAAAGTTTTGTAATGTAGCTAGTGGTTATTAGTTGTACTGGAACAAAGGCCGCGCATCTTGGCGATAGCCGATAATACCTTGTTATTATTTCACTGTTCACCATTCAGGAATAAAGAGATGCATGGTTAGAAAATTAAACTTTCAACAAAAGATTTTAGATAAAATTTTCTACTTGAATGAAGTGTGGTATCTAAGGGCTTATGGTATCCAAGAGGCTTTATCAAATCTGCTCAAAACATTTATTTAAATTATATTCTTCAACGTACTTCCTGTTAAACTAATATTACCTTTAATTTTAGGATTAATATGTATTTTTTTTAGTCATGTTACATGCTCAATATTCAGTTATGCGGAGCTATTTGTTGCTAATTGTTTCATCGTTTTAAACTAATATCAGTTTAGTTTTTTTGGCGAGGGTTGTTGAGAAAAATGCGTACAAAAATTGAGTTAAATTGTGTGCGCATAATGAAACAGCTGAGCAAAGGATAAGTTATGGCTGCAAATGATAGTGATACGCGTTGATATCTCCGTATCACTTATCAGTTGGAGCTAAAACTGATCCATTCTTGCCCCGACTCGCGTAGAAAGATAAAGCAGGTTTCATCTAGCCAGGTGGCTGTGATACAGCACCGAACATTCGCTGAATCGCCAGACATCTGACCAGATGAAAAACCAAATCCGTGGACAATACAGCAGCTACAAGCTACGCATAAACACCCGGTGACAGTGTCCAGGTCATTCCTGTCCAACCGAGGTCTTTATGCCCAGCTCGCCAGTCTTGTCTTGTCTCCCAGTCGCAATCTCAGCCCCAGGATTCAGGCCTAGGAGTGCCAAAGAGCTCCAGCTGTCCTCTTTGGCTACGCCCCGACCCGAATCCTCAGGCTGAGGGGTCTGAAGAGGTGAGCATCGCCAGCCAGCTGAGTGTTGCTCTAGTCATGACACCGCCAAGGGGTTGGCTTGGTTGCCGCATGACTGAGAGGCAACACCCAGAGGGCGAACGGCTGGCTGGGCCTGTGTCGATGTGCAATGGATCACAGGGGATTGTAGCGCATTGCACCATCGACACAGCCTGGCTGATCGTTGCCGGTGGAGTTGAAGGTATAGAGATGGTGGAGGTGAAGAGGGCGTTGGTGGCGAGGCGATGAGGAACTTGTTGGAGATGTTCGAGTTTGTTGCTCTGGGTTTGAGGGTGCAGTATTTATGGGGGACTGATAGGAGTACACAATCGATGTGAGCACTGCTGGATTTGATGCCCTGATGGGAAGATGAAGATTGTTATCGATTTGAAACTCATGCTGGGAAATTCTTGACTGAAGCTATTGGTTTGGCGTCGATAAATTTATCCACACTCATGGTTCTAAAATCTATGCTTGCCTTCATTTCATGATCAATGCTACATCCAACTATACGAACCAACCAAAAGCGCAGCAACAACTTTTTGCAATGCGGTTTGACTAGGTAAACAACAAAAAATGGCTAAAATGAACGGAGCAAATCCATTTAATTCCTGGTTTTTGTGAAAAAAGAAAACAAAACAACCAGTAGCTTAGTATTGCATTATGCCAGCAAGGTTTTATGCTGGAGCCAAAAGCGGGCCAGAGAGCATGGAAAGTGCTTTTGTCCAAAGCAGGTTTCCCTTCCCTTGCCCATGTGGTCAATCTATACATTTTAAATGTTTCCTTGCCATTTCATAAAAGGACTGCATCTCATTGCTGGGCTGGCGCGAGGGAGCAAAGCGAACCGTCAGCGTCCAGCCCCTCTTTTCGACCCAGGTGTGCGTTTTGAGGGTTATTGCTATATCTTAATTTTGATAATGCTCCTCACGGAAAGCACCAATCGATCTGAATCTTTTTGCAATCGAAAGGCCATCATAAAATTGACCAAAACTCGTGAGAAATCGCCAAAAAGTGGCAGCAATCATTAGAAAATTGGTCAAAACCATTTGTCCGTCCGAACTCCTTCTTCTCTTTCTGCTCCACCTTCTCCGCAGCAGATTCCACTAGTAGTAGATGTATTTCTTGGACTTTACACTCGGGACAATGGAATTTTTGGAGAATTAGAGCGATTGAACATTCCTGTGAGCAGCTAGAGCCTTTTCTATTGTAAGATCTAGCAATAACTTCGTAAACGTACACTTGGGTCGAAAAGAGGGGCTTTTTGCTTTGCTCCCTCGTGCCAGCCCACGTTTGGCTCCCTCGTGCCAATGGAATATCTGGTACCATCGGCAGGCCAAATGTAGTTCTCTTTTCTCCAAAAGTTGCAATTGCCTCGAGTAAAAAGTCAAGGAAATACAATTTCTACTACTGGAATCTGCTGCTTGGACAGTTGCATTTTGTTTTTGGCGCGCAGTTCAGTGTCTCTTTCCATGCGCGCCAAAACCAAAATGCAGATGACGCAGCAGATTCCAGTAGTAGAAATTGTATTTCCTTGACTTTTTACTCGAGGCAATTGCAACTTTTGGAGAAAAGAGAACTACATTTGGCCTGCCGATGGTACCAGATATTTCTTCCACTTTTAATATAGTATAAAATGTATTAATACAAATTTTATAGATCAATAAATAAATTTTATTAGATAAATAAATCACAAATATAAAATAAAAAAATATAACGAAATCAAAAGTTTCAAAAATAAAAATTATTGGCAAACTAAGAAATCTTTGAGAAATTTTCTTGGTTCATGCTTAGGGCGATTTTTGGCCTGCCGATTGTACCATTTATTTTCTCAGCTTTAAATAAAAATAATTCAAAAAGAATGACTGAGCTGGGTTCGAACTTGCCAGTTTCATTTAGCCATCCAATCGCTTATACCACTACACCACTGGTGCATATGTTTCCTTGGTGTGACTAAAGAGCTATGATTAAAGAAATATATGAGGCCAAGGGAGCCGGAGAGGGCGGGGGGGGGGAAATGAATACCTACTATCGTCCATTGAATAGATGCGGAGAAGAAGGAGAAGAAGGAGAAGAAGGAGAAGGAGGAGTTCGGACAAATGGTTTTGAGTAGTTTTCTCTTGTGTTCTGCCGTTTTTGGGCGATTTCTCGCGAGTTTTGGGCAATTCGATGATGCTCTTTCCAATGCAAAAAGAATCAGAACGATTAAACGTTTCTGTGAAGCATAAAATCCTTATCAATTTTAAGATCTAGCAATAACCCCGAAAACGTACACCTGGGTCGAAAAGAGGGGCTGGGCGCTGACACTCCGCTAACGCTCCGTTCGCGCCAGCCCAATAAGATGTTTCTTGTATTTCTGTAGGTCTTATTTTGCTAATGATTTTTGCACTTTTTGTTAGAGGCATGAAATTTTGTTTTTTGTTTTATTAGAGACATGAAATGGTGCATGATTTATCCGTGATTAGATGATGAGGAATAAAAGTGAAGGTGGAGGAAGAGAAGGAAGATGGAGGAAGAGAAGAAAGGTGGAGGAAGACCGACGCCTACTCACTACTAGGATTAGGGGGCAAATGGAGTTGATTGGGGGTTAGTGGTGGTGGATGGCTGTTGGCTGAGGTTAGCCGAGGAGCTTGGCGATGTCCAGGATGCACTGCATGGGGGCGTCGGTGTAGCCGGCCCGGCAGCAGAGTGTGTCGCCGTTGCAGTCCTGGTTGGAGGCGCAGGGTGGGCCGAAGTTGAGGACGGGGAGGCAGGCCCATCGCCCCGGCCAGCAGTAGCGGCCCCAGGCCCAGCCCGCGCACCCGCCTGGGATCCAGTTACAGCGCGGCCCGAAGACCGGCGGACAGCTCTTGCAGAAGCGGGCATTGAAGGGACAGCCGTGGAGGTCCAGCAGACTGAGGGAGATGAGCGGGGCCTCGCACTGGCCCACGGGGTAGGTGGAGGGCGGCGGCGCTGTGCAGGCCTCCTCGCAGACGCCGCCCGCCCCGCAGCCCAGCACCCCGCTGCAGCACTTCTGCCCGCCTGGACAAGCGGAGTCGAAGGGGCAGGCGGGCCCGCACACCGGCGCCTCCTTCGGGAAGGCCCAGGCCGGGCAGCTGCCCACTCTGGGCGGTGGCACCGGCACACAGCTGCCCAGCCCCAGGCTCACCTTGCACACCTCGCCCTCTGAGCAGGCCAGGGCCGCGCAGGGACTGGGCTCCTCGCTGCAGGTGAGGTTGGCCTGGCAGGAGTGGGCCAGGCCGCCGGTGTCGCTGAGGAGGCAGC
>JASANA010000228.1:0-21298 GCA_030248095.1 Ptycholaimellus sp. GST1_10
CACCTTTTCTGCTACCCTTCGCTCTGCCCCCATACACGCTGCTTCTTTCATGCTTCCAGCTGCCCGATGTCCTGCTCTTCTATGTCCTGCCCACAGAGCTCCTCAACTACAGCTTCGCCAGCAATGTTCAGGACTCCAACACTGGCTTCATCAAGTTGCTGCAGGTGAGGGCTGTGGGAGAGTTCTACCCACCGCAGCCGCTGGACTGCCAGGAGAAGACTGGCAGAATGCTGGCTTGCTATCACCAGTTCCTGGACATTTCCAAGGCACTGGGCAGAGATGGAAGTACAAAGTACATTAAATACGGCTATGGTTGAGCAGCCTCTATTTTCTTTACTCCATCTTTCACTGCTCATTTTCATCTTGTCAGGCTTCTTCCTGATAACCATAGTCCTATTGCATCATCTACTGTCTCTGCACTACCAGAGCAAGCGACGGACTGGACTGGTCACAGTTTGCATTCTCATGGACTCTAGCAATGCCCTGCTGTTTGCCACAAACAAGACCATCTTCACCCTGGCCGTGAAGACAAAGACCCTTCACATTGGCAAGTACAGAGCTGTCCATGTTCCCTCCTGAGTCGCGCCGAACGCTGCTCCTCTCACCGCCTCATCTTCCCCTGCCCAGTCTCCGCCTTTTTTCTCATTCTCCATCACCCACCTTTTGTTTGTTCTATATTACTTTTAATAATTGACCCAATGGATTGCAATCAATTAGTCAAACATATAAATATGCTTGACAAAACAAACTTTACTTTTCATGGGTGTTTTTATTTTAGTGATTTTGAGAAAAAACTTGATTCTTTAATTCCATTTTCATCTGAACAAGATCAAGTATTTGTGCTCAATTTCAACAACCAACATTGGACAGCCTTAGTCTTTCGGAAATCCAAATGCATATTTTTCGATTCACTAGGATGCGACATTTCATTTTATAGTTCGAAATTATGCAAAACAATAACTTCAAACTCAACTTTGCACTTTTTCGAAACTACCATAATTACTCAGAATAACAAATCGATGAAATGTGGCCTGTATGTACTATACTTTATCTACCATTTTTGTTGTCAAAGAGAGAGTTTTTTCCACATTGAACATATGCTGTCCCCTTGTTTCTTCAATGACAGCATCATTAGCCATTGGTACTCACATCTCTTCTCCTCAGTTGCTTCCAGCACTCACTACTCAGCCTGAACATGAACACCCAGACCTTCCCCGTCGTCCCCGTCCAGCCCTTTAGCGTAGGAAGTTGCATCCTGCTTTGCGGTCGCTCCAACAGTGGAAAAACGTGGCTGATATCCCAGCTTTTGAGCAGTGAAAATTTTAAAGCCTACTTCAACCTAGAACCTTCTCAGTGTCAGAAGCTTGTCCTCCTATACAATACCTGGCAGTCTCTCTATGATAAAATCTTAGACGTGTTTTCAAAAAGCGATATTAAGGTTGCATCTTCTGTATCTTCAGAGTATTCAAGTTCTAGTTTTTGGAGCACTGAGCAGGACAAATTTAATATACTTATTATTGACGATCAGCTGCCAAACTTGATGGGAAACAATGAATCTGTGAAAACTCTGCTGCGCATTCTCACCGAAACTGCTCACCACTCACGCGTCATTGTACTTATGCTTCTCCAAGGCTTTGGCAGTTGTACTCGTCTGCGCTCACTTCTTCGTCACTTTAGTCATGTATTCCTCTTTTCCGGTGTGGATCTTTTTACAGTACGAAGCATTTCAAACTACATGCTTCCCTATAAGGCCAGTGTACTAAACTCAGTACTGGACTCGTTCACCTCCAGAGTAGGGAAGCATGTACTGCTCTGTCATGAGGCTCTACCGTCCAACATTCGCCTACTCAGTCTAAACCTTGATGCTTTGCCTGAAAATGCTATCCATACGGTATATGACCCTATCTAATATATTCCTCTGCCAATTCTCATTCTTCATTCTCATCCCAATGCTCACTCTCTCGCTTTCTTCTTCACCTCACTCTGTTCATTCACTCATTCACTTGCCTCTGTTCACTTTTGCTGTTGCTCAGAATGCTCACTGACAGTGGACTGGCCAAGCTTTGCCTGCTGGCCAGCGACGTGAAGCAGGAACAGCCTCTCCAGCGGACCATTCTTTGCACAGCCTCTGACGACTTTATTCGACTCATCCTCTCCATCATCCAGGACGTGGTGGTGGGGAAGCTGAGTCTACAGCCAGACGAGTTTGCCCAGCTCAAGCGCCAGTCTGGACTCTTGCACACTCTTCTCACCCAAGAGCGCTCAGTTGGAGCAACCATTGCTCAGAAGCACCGACTTCTACAACAGGCCCGCTATCGCAAAGTCGTGAGCACCCTGCTCCACTTTGTCCTACCTCACATCACTGAAGAAGCTGCCAGTCGCTCATGGATTGCCTCAAACTCCTCTGCGAGAGCGCCAGCGGAAGTGGTGGGAGCACCGGCAACCTCAGCAGCAATGACATTGCCAGAATCGGAGGAGACGGAGGCGCACAATGCCTGCCCGGAGTTCAGCTAAAGTTTCTCATCCCTCAAAACCTCGCCAATGAACTCCTCCTTCGCCACAAACTCTGGAGCAAACTGGAACAGGACCCTGCTCAATGCCTGCCTGCCTTGGCTCAGTCCAAACTGCAGGCCATTATGGCAAATCCATCCTTTTCCCAGCAGGAAAAGGATGGAATGGCAGATGCTCTGCACGAATGGTGTCGTCTATCTGCTCGCTGCTTTGGCTCTTCACCACCTCAGCCTGATCTTGGGTTGGGACAAGCAATGGGAGGAAGTGGAGAGAGGAAGATGGAGGCGGAGAATTCGACAGGCTCTCCTCTCCTCTCCTCACTGGCCTCTAGCCTTCAGCCAACCTCCTCCAGTGCCTCTTTTGCCCCCGCCTCCAGCCAGCCTCACTTTTCGGGCGGACTGTCCTCCAACTCCTCTCCACTCTCTGATCTGGAGGATGGATGGAAGATAGCAGTGAGTCTGGTGCAGAGCAGCGTCTACAGCAAGGCCCTGGAGCTCGTCTCCAAGCTCTGCCAGTTCCCCCACATCATCTCCACGTACAAGGATGGACATCTCATTGCACACTCCAAAACACTCCCTCATACCTCACTGCCTGACATTATCTGCATTGTCCTCCGCCCCAACCCTGTCTCCACCAATCCTTCCGCTTACTGGCAAAATCGATCTGTACCTGGCCTCTGTGAATTTCTAGAATGCTTTGCGAAAACACCAATTCCAACCTCATTTCTACAAAATAGTTTTTTTGTTCGCTGTGTCAATAATTTACGGAAAGCTCAAACTGTTTCCAACTTTGCTCGATGCTTCAAAAATATGCCCAACTAATGATTGAATCTGTGAACAAAAAGAAACAATGCTGGTCAAAGTAATTGCATATGAAGCATAATATTATATCAAGCTAATTCAGCAGTATAAGCTTTCTAGTCAACAAAATCCATACTGAATTCAGTCAGAGTTTTAGTGGATAACTGGGGAAGACTATCAGCTGAGGCATTTAGGGACCACGAGTCAGAGCCTGCTCTATCGGCAGTCAACTCATCACTTAGATGTGGAAGAGGAGGGGGGTTGGGGACGGAGTGCGGAGCCTATCGAATGCAAGACTTAGCGCCCTCCGGATTGACCTTGTTTCCTCCAGAAGCCAGCAAAGAGAACGAGGATGAGGCTGGTGGTGAGCGGACAACTTGAGAGTAGGTGAGACCTCCCAGTGGTTGACTGGAGCAACGCCATGCTGAGCCCGCTGATGAAGGGAACATCTGCCCATTGGTAGCAGACAGTGAGGATTGAAGAAGAGCCAAAAGTGATTAGCTTTTACTAAGCAAGAGTATTGAAGGGCGGAAGAGAATTACCTGTGCACTCTTTGGGTCCAGTGCAGAGGTCACAGCCAGCTGAAGTGGATCCGGACACTCATCAGCCATCAGCCTGCTCGATTTGCTGAAAATATAGCCCGCCTGCCTGCATTCTTGCAGAAGCCGCATTGCAATAGAGCCGCGAGAACGGCGCTCCCCGGTCCGCTTGAAGGTGATAGGGTTGGAGTCCGCAATGAGCTTGTCTATCTTGGAGAACATCACTACCAGTGTCATGGGACCCAGAATATCCATTGCCCTCAATATTTTACTGCTAATTATTCATTTCAAATAAAGAAACAATAATAACCTGTTCATTATAGGAACATAGGTATGGTCAAACTCGGAGAGCATGAGCAGGAAAAACTGAGCCATTACATGCATGATTCTGGTTGTCAGTGTACTGAAAAGGAGCGACAAATATGGGCACCGGAATTTGAGAGTATAATATTACAGAGGAGCCGACTGAATGTCCCGCCGCCATTAAAGAGGAGGCTTTTATAGGTGAGAGAGCAGGGCTACCCTTGCGACAGTCTGGTTGTTGACTTTTTGTTTGTGTAAGCCTATTTTTTAGTCCAGCAGACTCATAAACTGACAATCTGTCTGTCTGGCTAGCTGGGGAAATTTCCAGAACACGCAAAGGGAACATGATTTCAAAAAGGGACCATACATTTGCACACAAATTATTTTCTCTATTTTCATTCCATCCTCCAGCCCTCAGTGGCTACGAAATCACATTGTCTTCTTTCACAGACAGCACTCACCCATACTGCAGCAGAGAGAAAGACCAGGGTAGCGGAGAGTGACTTGGCTGGTAGAAGAGGGTGGAAGAGAAGGATGGAGGAGGGAAGTGGGGCGATGGGGGGGATGATGGCGGAGAATGGGATGGAGATGATCGGAAACACGTCCGGCATCCTCTTCATTGGCGCCGCCATGCAGCTCGGCCTCCTGTGCCGCTGCCTGGGAGGGAAGGACACTCTGGACTGCCGCGGGTGCTCCGACAGCCTTGTCTCCGACATCCTCTACTATGGGCTTCGCTGTCGCAACACAGCCACCAAGGTTTCCTCAAAACTCTTTTATCCCTCAGCCCATCCCCTCTTCTCAAAGCCTCAATCTCTCCAATCCAGATTGTCCTCAAAGAGCGTCTGCCCTGGAGCACGGTGATGAGCGTGGCCAGGAACATCTCCATCCAAATGCGGGGCTATCACCAGCTCACCATCAACGAGTGCGTCCGTGTGCTCTCCCCCAGACCCGGCGGGAGCCAGTGCAAGATGAGTGGAGCCATAACCCACCAGGTTCACCTCCTATTCCCCCTCTTCATCTCCACCTACCTTCTCAATGCCTATCACTCTGTAGCTGGAGCTGGAGTGTCGCAAGTGCACCCTCATCAACCTACCCACCACAACACCCTCACTGCCCAGCTCCAGCACCAAGGGGGGGACATCGCAGGGAGGAACGGATGTGGGATGGATCCTGGAGGTGATCCAAATTGTGGTTGGGGTCCTCACCGGACTGGCCATCCTCATCAAGCTCATCCGCCTCGCCCTCATTGGCCAGCTCACCTTCGACACCTTTGTGGAGGGCATCTGCATTCTAGGTTACTCACACTCCATCTCTCACCCTCATCCTATTCTGCCTACCCTTTACTCAGAGAGGAGACCTTTGAGGAGACCTCTATTGGTCCTGCCGCAATGGATGAAGCTGGGCGGACAAGCACTGGCTCCGTCAGAGCGGGGTGGGAGAGGATGATATGCCTCGCTACGTGGGACGGATCCTGCACACTCAGCGTCACCTTGTCCGCCGCGGTGGACACGGAGTGGCAGCTGACCGCCTCGCCCCCCCGCAAACTTGTCGCAGAGTTCGGCACCCCACAGCTCATCCAAATACATGACGAGTACGCCCACTAGTCTCCTTCTCCTCCTCTACTACATTTACGCCTAGCACTCTCTCTCTATCTAATTCACATGCACCATGTCTCCTTCCTTGCTTCAATCATAGCTTTTGCTTCGCTCACCGCTTCCATTTAACAATTTGGCCCTCTTTTACTATCTTCTCCAAATTTAGATCCTTTTTTCATTCTTAGCGAAAACCTTGATCCAAGTCAAACTGTTCATCTTACCCTTACATGATTGAAATTGTTTAGTTTTGCTGCTTTTTTAACTGACGTATACTTTTGAAATGATTCTATGATAAACGCATCTTTAATGTATCGAATCAAAACGGAAAAGCAATAAATGCATGAAGCAATGAATGGCAGATTTTTCAGCTAAATGATGACAGCTTAAATGTAACAAATACAGCAATTAACGATAATAAATTGGGCAGTTTGTGAAGCAAAAACATTTCAAAACATAGTTTATGCATCAGAGTTTGTCAAATTAAAAATTACAAAACAAATCACAAATTCAAATTACAAAAGCATTCTTCTTAGCAATGTCTATTTCATAATTGGGATGGCTTCAAAAATTTGTGCGTGCAAATAACAAAATGCCAAGCAATACAGCTTCTGCGATTAAAATGAAAAGCTACAATGCTCAGCTAAACTAATTAATACAGCTATTTCAGTCAATGCTTAGAATAGTGGTGAGGAAGAACTGGGAAAGAGACTTAGGGCCAGGACGCGGCCCAAACGCAGTGGACGGCATGGTCCATGTTGAATGGGAAGTGGAGGAAGATGGAGGGGAAGGGCTCCAGCATGCCGACGTCGAGGTTGTGGCGGATGTAGTTGAGGGTGTGGTTGTCGCGCTGCTGCCCGAGGATGAAGTTGAAGTCCTGGCCGATGCGCTGCCACTTGTCCTCAATTCCAATTGAAGTTGAGACATGATGATCAGAAAGGATTGGAAAGGGCAAACATTGACTTGGACAACAGTGTGAGGGTGGTGAGGGATGGGCTCCATGAAGTGGACGCGGAGGCCATTGTAGTTGGCAGAGGCCTGGTCCGCCTTGTAGAGCTGCAATCCGTTTTGACTCACTCATGAGATGACTGAGACTAATCGAGTCCAAGTGAAAATGACCAGCTCAAAGGCCCAGGAGGTGCCGGCGGGGAATCTGCCGGAGAGGGTGGAGGTGGCGTTGGGGTGGAGGGAGGCACTGCCCAGCTGGAGCACAACGTCCGTCACATTCTGTGCCAACCCGATGCGCTGCAACCTTCTCTTCTCCTACCCCCATTCCACACCAGGCTATGTGAGAGTATAGGGAGTATACATATGGTGGAAGAGTGGAGGTGACGGGAGACTTAGAAGGTCCGTTGATGTCCATCTGTACGCTGTCCAAGCGGCGCTTGCAGGAGTAGTTGAGGCGTGTCTCTTACTCCGCAAGGGAAGACTTGGAGGATAGATGGGCAGGATGATAGGGGTTATGAGAGAATGTCGGCGTCCGTCTGTGCGCTGTCCAAGAGGTGCTGGCTGAATAAGCTCTGCATCTCTGAGATGGCCAGCTAGTGAAGCTTGGCCGAGCGAAGCGCGTTTTGAGGCCAATCTTGAAAGGCCCAGGTTGGGGGGTTGGGGTGGAGAGGAGGTGCTGTGAAGACTTGTAGTGCGTCGTTGCTGCGAAATGCGGTGATCTCGAAGCGGCGATAGCAGAAGCTAGTCTTTGGCTCTCCTCTGGATGAGGATTGAAGAGGGGAGTTTGAAGTGTGGGGGTTGGCGTTCTTCTCTGCGCTGTCCAAGTGGCACCAGGCGAATCTGGAGTCCTTGGTGAAGCGCAGCTCTTATTAGGCTGTATTGATTGGCCTCTCATTGTAGGGGCTCTAGGTGGAAGGAGGTTGATTGAAGGTCCGCTAGTACGCCGTCGCTGAGATAGACGAACATCTTGAAGCGGCGGTAGTAGAAGCTAGACTTCGCTTTCCATCTAGATGAGGATTGGAGGGGGAGGTTTGAAGGGACGTTGTTGACGGCGATGCGAATGCTGGTCTTCTGTCCAATGATCAGCTTGGACTTGGCCAATCCGTCCAGGTTCCCGTTCAGGGTACTCTTCCTTCTCGGCCGGCGGCGGAAAAGTGAGTGGGCAAGGTGATTTTTGCGCCGCGAACGGAGCCTTGGAGACACAGGCCAACTAAGGCAGAAGAGGGCGCATTTGCCGTTGATGCAAAAGGTGGAGTTTTAAGCGAGGCGAGCTTAAGCGCCTATCGCAATTGAGGATGGAAGGGGGTAGGGAGGTGTAGGGGACGCGGACGTTGTGAATGGCGGCCATGTAGCAGAAGCAGTGCATGGGCTTCTGGTTGAGGTCGGGCTGCTTGGGGGATTGCAGAAAGCCTTTGTAGTAGGCCTTCTGAGGCATCGAAGACAGGCTGATGGCCGTCTGTTTCAGAAGGTATTACTTTCTGCTCGCTTCTTGCGACATTTATTGAGGCTGTTCTGAGAGACGCATAGAATGACGCAGCTCGGGATGACACTGAGCAAATTGTCTCTGCTGCAGCTGCGAAGAGAAGGGACGCAGCTCGGGATGACAAGAGGCAATTTGCTCGGGTTGACAGTGTCTTGGACTGGTTCAGCTCGGGATGACATGGAGCAAATTGTAGCTGTGGAGCTGCGATGAATTGAATGCAGCTCGGGATGACATGGCCAATTTGCTCGAGTTTACAGCGGCGAAGATTGACGCAGCTTGGGATGACAGATGCTGGTCACTCTCTATCTGGCTGCGATGACTTTCCGCAGCTCGGGATGACACAGAGCAAGTGGTCACTGTCTGAGAGGCGAAGAGAACGCAGCTCGGGATGACAATGTCCTTTTGCTTGGGTTGACAGAGGTAGAAAATGACGCTGCTCGGGATGATGCTAGGCAATTGCTCAGTAGCTGCGATGATAGAATTGAACGCAGCTCGGGATGACAATGAGCAATGCGAAGGCGTAGCAGCGTAGTTTCTTGCATTCTTCGCTGTACTGAGCTGAAGTCCTAAGAAGCTGCTCTCAATGGGCCAGTCCAAAAGAGGCTTTGTGGCTGGGCAGAGAGTAGGCGGAGTTGAGGCGGAAGAGCTCGGTCGTGCTCCAGAACGCCGCCCCAAAATAGGCTCTTTGAGTCGTGTAAACTTTAAGTTTACTCCTCTTGCCCATTTTGGAGTTGTCGAAAGAAGCGTAGATAGAATTTGCATATCTTCACAGATAGTGCAAAGTCTAGAAGGCGGCGATGGGATTGAAGTTGGCCCAGTCACCGGCGTACTGGCAGAGGCCAGTCAGGAAGCCGTCCATGTTGCCGCTGGCCTTGTACACCACCGACCTCGCACTGCCAGGCAGAGTGAGGGCAAAGGGGGTGTAGGGCAGGAGACCTAGAGAGGTCTGTGGAGGACGTCTTCCAGGGGGCGAACTGCATGACAGCGTACACGGTCATGAAGTTGCAGAAGTGGTTGAGGAAGCCGCCCAGGTTTCCGTAGGCCTTGTACACCACCGACCTCTAGGGGGCAGTAAAGAGGGGGTGAGTTGAGGCCTTGCTGAGAAACTGGGTGGGGCATCTTCCCAGGGCAAAGCTTCATGGCGTCGAAGAAGGCCATGTAGTTGCAGCGGTTGAAGAGGGCGTAGACGCTGGACTCGGCCGGCTTGATGCTGGAGCAGAGCACGGGCAGCAAGCCGTAGTGGGTGACGATCGGAACGGAGTCCTAGAGCTAGGCAATGTGGCCGCTGTGAGGCAAGGAGTGGCAGAGGCCGCAGTCTAAGCCGTCCAGCAGGCCGCACTGTTTGCAGTCCATGAAGATCTGGACGCAGTTGGAGTGCTCCAGGAAGCCGTAGCGAAAGCGGCGGACTTTGTCCAGGATTGACGCTTTCTTCAACGGCGGGCAGAAGGAGGGCGGAGCGTGTCCCTTGGGCAGGTCCTTGAATACTCTTCGTATGCACCTTATTAGAGGCGGATGCAGTCGAAGTGTTTGTGGAGGGCGCCGCCCATGAAGAGGTCCTTCTGGCCGCAGGTGAACAGGCTGAAGACGCAGATCACTGGGAGGCCGTAGCAGTGGCAGTGGAAGCAGTCCACTGAGTTGGGCCTGGTCCAGTAGTCGTCCGCGTAGAAAAGGAAAGCCTCTGAAGAGTCGCTTTGTTCTTCGTCTTTCGCCGTTGCTTTTCTAATTTACATGATCATAAAGATCAGTAAATGATGCGATGTTGAAAGACGGCATTTGACTCTGAAGTTTGGCCCATCTTTTCTTCAGCGATGCTTGATCGTTTATAAATCCGCAAGGATTTATAAACAGGCTGGCCGGTGAGGTTGCAGCAGGCAGCAGGGAGTTTTGGACTGGTCAGAGACAGTTCCAAAACTCTAGCAGCGTAGACATTGCTTGCTGGACAGCTGGTCTGGCTGGCCGGCTTGGTTGCAGCAGAGGCCAGGAGTTGAAAACTGATCGGAGCCAATTTTCAACTATGGCAGCGAAAATACGCGGTCGCTCTTGGCTGCAGACAATTTCACGATCCATCCAAGGATAATGAAATTGCTATCGACGATGCTTGTAGAGCCAGCATGAAAACAACTTTGCAGTTAGTTTTCGATGCCCAAGCAGAGTTGAGTCTGTGCCGACGTTGACTGTGGCTGGCAGCGAAGATCTTTGATAATTGACAATGGCCAATTTCAAAGGCTGGCATCGAAGGCGGATCAATGCTAGTAGCTGGCAGCTGAAGAGAAATTCAAAATCCTTTTCAGGATGATGAAATTCTGAAGACGACGCTGATGACGTCAGCATGAAAAGAAACTTTTCAGTTAATTTTCAATGCTCTGAAGCGAAGTCGATTGTTGTCTTGATCGTCGGCGGTCAATGATTTCATAAATCCGCAAGGATAAAATGAAATCATCGAAGGTAGATGCTATTTTTGAAGAGAACTTTTCAGTTCGCTTCAAGACCCTTCGTGGCAGCAGATTACGGTAGCAAGTGTGCCGTGTGACGTCAGAGTTTCCTGGCTGTCGCCCAAAGGTGGCATGATGTTGTTTGCCATCCGAAGATGGCGTGATGGCTGGAAACTCGGCGCTGCGATGTTGCTGGTGAAGAACGGACATTGAAAAGAGACTTGGAAGTCAATTTTCAAATCCATGCAGCGTAGTCGCAGTTGCTGTCACATAGAAGTTCACTAGGCCGGCTCTGGCTGAGTGAAGTTCTGGAGCTGCAGGGTGTCCTGTCGGGCAGCGAAGCAAAGTGCAGCTTTTCAGGCTGGGCTCGATTCGCTGTCCTGGCTCTGTAGATCGGTGACTGGGGCTTTGGACTCGATTGCTGGCAGTGGAAGGCGGCGATGTCCAAAGGCCGGAAGTTGTTGCGGAAGCGGAAATTGTGCCGGAAGTGGCGGAAGTTGGCGGAAGTGGTGCTGGACGTTGTAGTAGCATTGTAGAGGTGGTCGGTGGAGGTACAGATAAGCTAATGAGCTCTCTGCTTTACCAAACGCTGTGGTGTTAACAGCAGGAACATAGCCAGATTCTCTTTCGTAAGTCACCGGAAGGGCCCGGAAGAGCCGGGAAGAAGAGCGGAACAGGTTAGGGCATCTTGGGGGAAAATAGACAGACTGACTCGGCATCCCCTTCCGCCCGCCTCGTCAACATGGGTCGGACGAAACAGGTTTGGGAAACATCACAATAGAGGAATTAAAAACATTGATGAAATCAAAACACAATGAAATGGCAGCTGAGTTGGAGAAGGAAAACAAGACCGCGAATTTCATCTCTGTTATGAATAATGGCTGTTAAAGTTGAGGGATTAATTTTATTAAATGATATAACATACTTTTGACAAGTTGGTGCTATTTAAATCCCAGCTTTTAGTATTTGGTGAGCATCATTGACTTCATTGTACCCTGGCCAATTCAGCGCCTGTTGCAAGCGTAAGGGCAGGAGCTAGCTTGGAAATATCAAATTCAGTGGCTGGCTGTTGCAAGCGTAGGAGCAGGAGTAGGGTAGAAACATGTTTCTCCAGGTTGAAGTTCTTAATAATTGTGGAGAGTGGTTTTACTTAATGTGAAGCTTATCACGGAGACCGTGTACTAGCTCTAGCTTGTTCTCCACTTCCTCCCAAGGATAGTAGAAAATAGCTACTTTGGATCAAACAAATGGAATTTTTCAAACTGGGCTGCTAGAGTTACCTTCTCTGTTGTAGAGGAAGGTTTTTTCGCCTTCTGGCTTCTACAGTGTGCTACATTTGACCCATACAAGCCAGATAGGTCAAGATGAGAGAATAGCAATGAGGCTGAAGATGCATGCACAAAACCGCAGCAATCTCACAGACTAACGTCATGTTCTCATTTTGACAAATTTTAACTGTTGTTGATGATCAAACAATGGCTTTTCAATCTTGGTCCTAGTTGCGAATTTGATATCAAGTTTGTATGGGCCAAACTTAGCAGAGATTCTAAGAGATTCCTGGGTTGGTTTAAAGGATAGCAAGCAGCGGCAAGGAAGCGTTGCAACAATTGTCACAAAATGGTGAAAGATGCATTGTTGGTTGGGCTGAGTTTGTGAATGTTGCCGAATGGGGGGTTCCCTAGTTTGGTTGACTGTTATGATTGTAGATGAAGGGAAAATATTTTACCTGTTTACAATAGAGAGAGACCACGCGGGGACCCAAGGGAACCCCCCCCCCGCCCCCCCCCCCCCCCGGGGGGGGGGGGGCTTGACGAAGGCTTGATGAAGTTAAAAGCATAAAATGTGAACCCAATTTTGATTATCTCTTCCTCCGCAACAGCTCAATTGCTTTAGTATATCTGGGTTATAGGAAGGGGAAAATGGGGAGTTAAAAAGCAAACATGCAAGCAATGAATAAACTGGAGATGCATGCAACAAACCGCAGCAATCTCACAGCCCTTTGTTTCTCCTACTAAAAGTAGTATGAGCCTGCAGATTTGCAAAAACAGAGAACAAAGTTCCCAAGCAGTTGCCGAAGGGCGGATAATTTGGGACGATTTTACATGGCCCTAATGGACCAAAGACAATATCTGCTCAAATGATTTGTTCGATGCCCATGGAGCATCTTCATCCTGAGCATTTTCAGCAACATTTCTTCATGCCATTCACCATTGCTGATCGCATTTCAAGGCCTCGTTCTGCTTTTGACACTCAAGCTTGCCTATTTTTGCCAACTTGCCAAAAGTATAATGTTAATAATAGCGTAAAAAAAACAGCCTTCATTCCTACAGTTACATAATGAAGCTGAGATGCATACAACATAATGCAGCAATCACAGACATCATTGAAAAATTCTAAACTCTACAAAATGCATAAACTAAAAATGTGCTTGGCCTAATGCTGACATGAAGACGTGCAGTTTACTTAAGGCGTTTGTTTGACAACATTAGGGTAAAAGAGTGGGCGATGTCAGTCTGTTGCCGTAAAATGGACAGTGAGAGTGGAGCTCTTAGCAATGGCCTCTACCAGCCAGGACTCTTTGCCATGTGCACACATCTTGTCTTCTTCTTACCCTTGCAGTTGGTCAATATAGATGCCACCCTGTCCCTTACCCACCACTTGCAAGTTTCTCTAGTGTTAACAAATAGACGTAGCTTATGAATCTTTTTTGTAGTAAAGACTTTTCTCTCATTAGCAAAATGGGTCAACACCAACAAGTCAAAAATTTTGAAAGCCCTCTCATAATTGGAGAGGGCTACACAACTATCAATGATTAGAAATCAAACTGCACACACACACACACACACGGCTGGCAGCTTTTAAGTGAAGCGGCTTTGAACAAAATTAGTCATAGTACCCACACTACTCCTACATTTCTCTACTCCAAGGCGGCTGCCCTACGCACTTTACTCTGACTACATGGAGTGGCTCTGCGGCAACATTTTCTGCTTCAATGATGGATTCAATCGACATCACTTTGAACTATTTTTTGGCATGTGATTTTTTCATCATTTTACAATTTAGAATAGTTGAATCTTTTTTATAAATGTCTAAAAACAACAATAGGGTATTCAGAAAAATCAATGGTCAATCATAGATGAAGAAACAGCCAGTAGCCATCGTAAACTGCCGTCTGAATTTCTTTTTGCTTTAAAGTGCCTAATTTTCAACATCATATATAACCAATGCTAAGGCAAGACAATGGAGGAAAGATGTCCAATTCAACCGTTTCTGGACGCTCATACTTCTCAAGTATGAGATGCACAATTACCTGGCCAGGATGAACCTAAATTCAACTCATAGCTACGTAAACAGAAAATTTTGGAAAAGACTGCACCAATAGATTGAATGATGAATAGTTGGCGAGTGTCACCATGACAGGATCACGAAAGTCTGGATCAATTGCAGCGCAGATGCACGTAAAAGATGAGAATCCAGTGTGAGGAAAGATTTGCCCATAGGTACCCACTGGGAACATCAGCCGAAAATCGGTCCTTGCCTCTATGCGCCCACCTTAATCCTGCTTTTTCATCCTTGTATAACAGAAAGAATGAAGCATAATATGACAGCAAAAAAAGAGGCCAAACCAGGTGGGCCCACCAATGAATCCAGGACAATTTGGGGAATTATTGCTGATTGGTTGCCCATTAATTGAGGCACCCATATGTGGTGCCTCAATTAATGAAGCATTCCAGTTTGTGATAAACCCCCTTTGCAGGCAAGGGTCCTGGATTCCAGGTCTGAAGCCCCGTTGGGAGACCATCATATGCTGTATATATAGAATGTGAAAGCTGTGAAACATCAGCCATATTCCAAGTCCATTGACTGGGAAAACTGCGCATAGGGTGACAGTTTAAAGTAAAACAACACAATTAGGAACAAGGATCTTGTAAGCTGATCGAGGAATATATCCCGCAGATTTCTGAGTAATTGGAACTGGTGAAAAAGCTTGAGGTGACGTTCAAATATAGCACAGCTTGTCATACATTTGAAAGCTATTATACTGCCTCATGCGTCGATGAGAAGTATTAATATCTAAACAATCCATTGTTTCTGTGCTCTTTGTCTATGCTTCTTTAAAGCGGCACCTTCACAGGCATATGAAAAGCTGTTTACAAAGTCATAATGTAGTAGTAGTGGGGGCAGTGAATTGGCCCCCTTTCCCTGGCAGCTGTTCAAATTTTGCCACCTAACTGAAGGAATCGTTAAACTACTGTGTGATTCCCACACTTTCTTTTATGATTCCTGCGCTTATCTCTTTGCCTAACTACTGTGGACTGAAGGAATCGTTAAACTGTTTATTGCCACCCCGCGACTGTTTACTTAGGGGCCAATTCACCGCCTCACTACTACTACTGCCCAGGTAATGCCTGGCCAGGTAATGCCTGGCCCAGGTAATGCCTGGCCCAGGTAATGCCTGGCCCAGGTAATGCCTGGCCCAGGTAATGCATCTGCATTACAATTGACAGAGCGCGGGGAGTCTGTGCAGCTTCAGCATGACGACATTGAACTTTGGCCGTCTAGGGCGTTATCTGCCTCTTATTTAACTGGCTGCTTTTTGCCTCTGCGTTCAGTTGTTGCTTCAAAACCTCTTCACCAATCTTGGTATGTAGTAAAGAACGGAAGGCTTGGTGGCGGCGGACACGATGCTTAAGCTCGACAACATGGCCAGCTTCACGCATTAGCACACCGTCCATCGCTTTGGCAACATCAAACCATTCACCAACCTCTACAGCGGCATTGCTACAGACTACGTCCTTCCCTCCAGGGCGTAGTCTGTAGCAATACGTGGGCCAGGCATTACGTGGGCCAGGCATTACCTGGGCCTGGTAATGCCTGGCCCAGGTAATGCCTGGCCCAGGTATTGCCTGACCCAGGTAATGCCTGGCCCAGGTAATGCCTGGCCCAGGTATTGCCTGACCCAGGTAATGCCTGGCCCAGGTATTGCCTGGCCCAGGTAATGCCTAGCCCAGGTAATGCCTGGCCCAGGTAATGCCTGGCCCAGGTAATGCCTGGCCCAGGTAATACCTGGCCCAGGTAATGCCTGGCCCACGTAATGCCTGGCCCAGGTAATGCCTGGCCCAGGTAATGCCTGGCCCACGTAATGCCTGGCCCAGGTAATGCCTGGCCCAGGTAATGCCTGGCCCAGGTAATGCCTGGCCCAGGTAATGCCTGGCCCAGGTAATGCCTGGCCCACGTAATGTCTGGCCCAGGAAATGTCTGGCCCAGGAAATGCCTGGCCAGGTAATGCCTGGTCCAGGTAATGCCTGGCCCAGGTAATGCCTGGCCCAGGTAATGCCTGGCCCAGGTAATGCCTGGCCAGGTAATGCCTGGCCCAGGTAATGCCTGGCCCAGGTAATGCCTGGCCCAGGTAATGCCTGGCCCAGGTAATGTTTAACGATTGCCTGGCCCATGTAATGCCCACCTTACCCTAAGTTACCTGGGCCAGGCATTACCTTGGCCAGGCATTACCTGGGCCAGGCATTACCTGGGCCAGGCATTACCTGGCCAGGCATTACCTGGGCCAGGCATTACGTGGGCCAGGCATTACGTGGGCCAGGCATTACGTGGGCCAGGCATTACCTGGGCCAGGCATTACCTGGGCCAGGCATTACGTGGGCATTACGCGGGCCAGGCATTACGTGGGCCAGGCAATCGTTAAACTGTTTATTGCCACCCCGCGACTGTTTACTTAGGGGCCAATTCACCGCCTCACTACCCATGTAATTGGCCCCTAAGTAGTGTATTACCTGGCCCATGTAATGCCTGGCCAGGTAATGCCTGGCGAGGTAATGCCTGGCCCAGGTAATGCCTGGCCCAGGTAATGCCTGGCCCACGTAATGTCTGGCCCAGGTAATGCCTGGCCAGGTAATGCCTGGCCCAGGTAATGTGATGTCAGTCAGTCTGTTGCCGTAAAATGGACAGTGAGAGTGGAGCTCTTAGCGACGGCCTCTACCAGCCAGGACTCTTTGCCATGTGCACACATCTTGTCTTCTTCTTACCCTTGCAGTTGGTCAATATAGATGCCACCCTGTCCCTTACCCACCACTTGCAAGTTTCTCTAGTGTTAACAAATAGACGTAGCTTATGAATCTTTTTTGTAGTAAAGACTTTTCTCTCATTAGCAAAATGGGTCAACGCCAACAAGTCAAAAATTTTGAAAGCCCTCTCATAATCGGAGAGGGCTACACAACTATCAATGATTAGAAATCAAACTGCACACACACACACACACACAAAAAAGAAGCAAAAAAAGGGGGGCCCCCCCCCTTGCCTCTGCATCCCTGTCTGACTAGGGTGTTGGAGAGCTAGGCTAGAGTTGCAGCAACAGCTTTCCTGTAAGCAGTACGCTGCTGCCTTTCTACGCTCATCTACTACAAGGATCACGCCTTCCGCCATGACCGGGTGAGCCTCCCTCTGTTCTCCTCTCTACTCTCCCTTCTGTTCATTACGCCCTGGTTAAGTAATCGGGTGACGTCAGAAACGGAAAAGAGATAGGGGGAAGATAGGAGGGGGAAGAGTTTAGGAAAGGGAAGAGCGGGAAAACTCCTTCCCCCCTCTAATCTGAGGGACTTTTGAGGTCAGGGTTAGAAGTACTCTTCTGGACATCATCAATTAAGGGGAGAGGAATCTTGGGGCCCTCTTGTGTGCCCCGTGGAAGGCGGGTCCAGTGGGTAGAGCGGCTGTCAGATTGCGCAGAGAGGGGGAGGGGGAAGATAGGTGAGGGAGGGCAGCAAGGGAGCGCGAGGCCCCGCCCCCCCTTCGCGTCTCATGGGAGGAGGTGATTGGTCGCTTTGCCTCGCCTCTGGCGAGGTCAATGGGAGGGCGAGCGCTTAGCACAGGGTCAAAATACCTACCAGTGTTGAGGCTCTACCGGGGAAGTTAATGTTCCCCAGAGAGGGATGTTCTATATATACAAGGTCTGACGGCTCATAGTTGGGGCGACCTCGTGGCCAGGACCTTTGCCCCCAAACTCCGGCCCTCTCCCTCTTCCAGCGACGGCATGTGCCGACAAATTCAAGCGCGGCACATGGCCGGTGTCTGAGCCTTAAGACGATCGGCAATGAGGGACTCGGGGGGGAGAGGGTCTGATGCGCTGTAGAGTCCCAAACACTGACTAGTCCTGGCCACACCGCTGGCCAGCTTTGGTCGCCCCTAATTTTTGCAAAAGTTTTTGTTACTTTTTCTGCTTAAGCTACACCTGCACTTCCCCCCATCCCCCCTCTTTCTCCTGCCTCTCTTTTCGAGGGCAGGGGGAAGATAAAGGAAATGTGCGGTGGAGGTGAGGCGGAAAATTGGAGAGACGGGGTACTGGGAACCTGTAGGCAAGACTTCCCCCCTTCTGTGGACTCAACCGTATACCTGGTGGGAGTATAGGGAAGGCGGTAGAGGTGAGGGGAAGGGGGAGGGAGCAGAGTGTTGGAGGGGAGTATAGGAGCTGGGTGCGGTAGCCAGGAGGAAGGGGGATGTTTGACAGGCATCAATGCCGTGCGCGTAGGAGGGAGGAGCGGCACAGACTTCTATCTTTATCAGGCCAGCTTCACTCTCCAGGCTCCATCTTGTCGCAATTGCCCTATCCCTATGATAAAATGAGAGTAGGAACAAGGAATGGGGATTGGGGGCCTGGAGTAGAATGAACCCTGAGTGTGTAGGAGGGGGTTTGCAGCTCTCATCGCAGCCGTTCTCTGAGCTGCTACCGCAGTAGCCGCCGTTGGAGCCGTTCCCGAGCATGGAGTTGAGGACGGGGGCTGGGAGTTGCGGGACCCATGGGGGCCTCCGCCGGTGGTGTCGTGTTTGCCCCGGTGCATGCTGCAGGAGCGGGGCTCGGTGGGGCTGACGGCGGCGACGGGGGAGACGGGAATGGAGATGGGGCGGATGGGGCAGCCGGAGGTGGAGGCGGAGTTGGCGGAGCGGCTGCCGGGGTGTTGGGCGGAGGGCTGGGGCGGTGGGCGGCTCGGCGCCTGCGGCAGCTAGAGCAGCGGCGGCGGGCCCGGGCCCTGCGGCGACGCCTGGACCAGCTCTCTTCCCCCCGGCTGTCCCAGGGGGGAGTGCTCACTCTCCTGCACTCCTCCGGCCCCGTGAATGTTCTCTGCCCCGCCGTGGGCGGCGTCTTTCATGTGTCCACCGGGGGCGGCTTCCGTCCAAGCTTCCACCGAGGAACGGCAGATCTGGGGACGCTGGGGCTTCACCGGCGGACGGCAGTGTTCGAGAGCGGCTGGCTGCCCTATCTGGAGCTTGCGGTGAACCTGCGAGAAGCGCCCCGACGGTGGGAGTGGCCATACTACATCAGCGGGGGCGCTGGGCCATGGGAATGGCAGCCGGGAGACGCCGACTGGCGTTGCTGGAGCGTTGCCGTGGGGGTTGGCCGCCTTTTGCCCCAGCCCTAGAAGAGGGCAGGGAGAGAAACTAGAAGCAGCATTGCAGGTGATCTGCAATGACAGTCTGCTCAACTACTACTACGACGAGTTGGTGTTCTTTGCCTACTTCGACCAGAAGCAGCATCGCCCCACGCACACGGCGGGGCTGGTGGCGGTGACGCTGTGGCAGGCTGAGCGTCGGGTGCAGTGGCTCTTCCGGGAGGTGCGGCGACTGGGCCAGCGGGCCTCCGAGGAGCAGCAGGAGGCCTGACATCGGAAGGCGGTTGGCCTCTTCTGTCGTCTGGACTGGGCGGAGTGGAAAAGGAATGGAGAACCCTTTGGAGGAGCTGACGCGGACTCGCGTGGAGCTGGCCCAAGCGAAGTGGGACAAGGGCGTGTCGGAGAACGACCTGTCCAAGCTCCAGCGCCAGGTGCGCCACCTCCGTGGCATGTTCATCGGCGCCGCTTCTCTGACCGATGCCGAGAAGGTCCATACATCTTTCCCTCCTTTCTCTTGACAAGATGAGAGAGGGTAGGGGTTTGTCAGATCCGCCAGGCGCTGAAATGTATGGCGTGGATGAACATCTAGGCCACTGATCTCCTTTATTTATTTTATCCTTTTAAATACCGTTCGTATTTGAAGGCATCATTTACCCGATTCTTATGCTTATTTTAGTTCATTCGTCACCTCATGATCTATCACTGCTTCTGCCTGCCTGTGGGCGCTTTTACCCCTGCCAGTATATGACTTCTTTTTGGAGATCTTTTATTGTTGCCGAAGTTAATGGACACCACAGAAACCGTGAGCTCCTGGGCTGGACAGCAGTGGCAGAGGTGGAGACGGAAAGGATGGGCGTTCCTCCATTGGCTGGGTGGGAAACGTTTTGAGGGCCGAAAAGGACTTTTCTTACATGTTTGATGACAAATTACTTTCCTAAAAGTGTTTTTGGCTCTGTTTAAAAACTGTTTAAAACAATAAGACCCCTGTTTTTCTTATGTGTTCGGCCTTAGAAACTACTCTTGCCGAAGGATTTCGGGCATATATAACATTTTAAAAACAACTTTTGTCTGGCCACTAACGTAAAACACCCTTGAAAGCATTCTCAAAAGCATTTTAAAGCGGTAGCCCTTATGTGTTCAGAGTCAAAAGTCTTTTTAAAAAGGGCTCGTATGGCGTTACCGTTAGGGTAAACCCCAAAAAATCACTTTCCTTATGTGTTTGGGCGCGAAAACCTTATTTTACAAGCAGATTTCACCTACAATATCTAAATTAGGAACGCTAAACTGCTTTTCCTTACGTGTTCAGAAACAAAAATTCACTTTTAAACATTATTTTATGTAAGAGAAACGGGTAGGAGCGGCGGGTAGGCTGCTGGCCGTGCATTTGTGCACTCTGCCAGTCCTGTTGGGCTGGGCGGGGGAGATGCTTCTGCGGGGCAGCCGGGTGGGGCTACTCGGAGACTTGATGTGGCAGTGGAGGCTTTAATCCGCCTCGGAGCACTCGGCTGGCAAGACATCCCTGCCCACTTGCAGCGCCCCAACGCTGCAAGCGGGCTTTGCAGGCCTTTCAGGTTTGGCAGGGATGGACTCCAGTCCCCCTCGCCGCCCATGCGATGGCAATTTTTGACCGCCTCACTGCTGCTGCAGTGGGGCCACTGCTCGCAGTGAGGGGGAAAGGGAAGGGGGAAAGGGGGAGATTGGAGTCCTGCGCATAGGGCTACTCGTGGCTCTCGTGTGGCAGGGGCTGCATTAGGCCAGGCCGGGAGGTTGGCTGGAGTGCCGTAGGCCCACTGGCAGTGTGTTTGCACTGCCGGCGGGTCGAGTCTTTCAGGGCTCTGCAGTCTCGCACACCCAGCTCTGGCAGCCACAGCTGCAGCCAGAATTTTTGACTGCTCCACTGCTACGGCAGTGGGGCCACTGGGAGGGCCAGTTTGGGTGCAAGCTTGGCCCTGTGCAGGTCAAAAGACCGGTGGTCGGCGGAACGCCCCTAGGGCTAATGGAGCCGACGGCGGGGGCCTTTGAGAAACCAAGGTTTCAGCACCCCACGGAACAAGGAGAGTTCCAGTTCATAGAGACTGGCAGCAGCGTACTGCTTACGGGTGAATTGTAAAGAAAACCGTAAGGGGAGGGAGGGGAGGGAAAGAGAGGAGCCAGGCTGAGCATCGCGGCCGCACTCGCAGTCCATTCACCCGGCCTCGGAGGAGTCGGAGTCGGGGCTGGAGCTGGAGCCGCTCAGCTGGGCGGCGGCACTTACCTCAGAGGGCAGACGAGGGGAGCCGGGGTGAAAGAGGGGC
>JASANA010000229.1:0-11458 GCA_030248095.1 Ptycholaimellus sp. GST1_10
ACACCTCAATGACGGTAGTTAGGCATGGCGGTTTTTAGGCATTGAACTTGTTTTTGGTGTTGATCCCATGAAAATTGCGACTTGTTGCGAAGGCATTAAAACTAGGTCTTCGTCGCACTGCAAAACCTTATCAGCTTTTGTTTGAGCAATTTATTGAAGCTCAATGCTGTTGGATCGCTCTTTTTTTAGATTTCTCCAATATTTTCCTGATCTGTGCCATGCTTTTCGCACATCTTTTTGCAGTTGTTCTGAATGCAGGGACCAATCTGACCTCTCATTTGTGTTAGTATTGGACTGCCATATTTTTAGCCACAATTTGCCACCGTAAAAGCAGCAGAGAATCGTGCATACTGCTATTGCAATCGTTATGTCCAAATTGCATAGAACTTGGATCGGGCCCTTCAAAATCGTTGTGAAACATTGGCCTGAAGAATGAGCCCAGGTTTGAAAACCTGTTGCTATGCCGTTCATGGTAGAACTAACATAGCCTGTCAATTGTTTCCCTGAAGTGGAAAATGAATTTGAAAGATTCGGAATCCCAAAATTGTGCTTCTGCAAAATTTTTCAGAATGATGATTTGTTGTTGCAAAATTTGCTGTTGATGCCAGGCGGAAACAATTAGATCAATGCTACCTGCTTGATCATATCTTTCATCATGAAATAATGCAGGTTTATCAAACTTTATTGGGTTGAAAGGAGCTGTCAGTTGCATTTCATATCCAATTTTCTGACATCGACTCTTCCAGAAGGGGAATGGTAGTCCCAATCATTGTCGCTGTTGAGGGACAATCGTAAACTTTGCTGTGCAAATGCAAGCAAGGCTTTTTGGTGGCCAATTTCGAGAGTTCTCTTGAGTTTGGCATTATCCACCAAAGCTCATTTTTATAAGTCACTGGTGTTTTATCATAGCATTTGCCGTTAAATTCTCCATTCCAGTGAATTTATGTCGTCAATGGGAGTTGTGGGCTGTGAAGCTCCGCGGTCACCTATTGCGCTCTGCGCCATATACTTGTTTTTGTATGAGTTACGTTTTTTCTTTGTTGAATCAGGCATGCTGAGCCTATGACCTCAAGATTTACCTAGTGTACATTCACTGTTTTGCGTATTAGCCCCTGTGTCTTTAGCGTCTAACAATTATTTGACTTGTTTTCTTCTTTTAATCTGTTTGTGATGTTTTTCAGAAGATTTTTTCTTCGTATCTGATGTTTTTTGCCCGCAGTTGCTGGTAACGCATGTGTCTTTAGGTTTGTATTCTTTCATTCGGATCTTGTTTTTAAATTTATAAGATTTAATTTTTTGAGACTCTTATAATAATGCTCTGTTTGCTTTCTTTTGTTTTATTGTTGCAAAAGCTGGATATTTCTCTGTTTTTGGCACTACAATGTTTTAATGTCGTTATAATTGCACATCAAATTTACTTCTTTTCCTATATCTGGCAAAATCTCTTTTTTCTTAGAATCATTACTTGTATTGTTGAGTCATCGAGAAAGATATGTATTAATAAAACATTGTTAGTTAAGGAACCTGGCTCTTCTTACATGGTTGAGTGCACAACCTTTTTGGCCATAGTTTATATTTTTCTTCAAAAAGTCATTATTCTTATCTGGTTTAGCTGGTGTAATTTTATATAACTTTGTATTATGTTGTTTCTTGCATTCTGTGCTAATAAAATCTTTAGAACTATGATGCATTGATGGGTAAACATGGGAAGAACATTGTGTATGCAGAAAACACTTTAGGGGTTGGTTTAGTTTGGCTTGTTTTTGATAGGAATTTGTAATGTTGGGGATGTTGGGGATGGATGTTGGGGTTGGGGTTGGGGATGATGATGTTTTGCTTGTATGATGCCAATGAGCGACTTGAGGAGTTGAGGGCCAGTCTCCAGCAGATCGTTGAAGGAGAGGTCGGGGTCAGACAACACCTTTGTGGTGGGTTCCAAGACGGGTCTGGACTTGGTGTGGAGGGAGGAGGTCTTGACGACCGGGAAGCAGGTAGAAGGTCTTTCCGCGCACCTCGGTACCCTCGGCGTTGTAGCCCCAAGTCCGAGTAGCCGGCCTCCAGCTGTCCCATCACTGCCTTGTGGAACATCTTCGTCAGGCCTCTCCTTTCCAGGGTTGTCCAGGCGGAGATGAGGCGTTTGTGGGCGTGGTTGTAGCCGAGGCTGGCGTTGGGAGGGAAGGGCAGTGTGAAGGGAAAGGGGGCCATGTAGCGGTCCTTCCCCTTCTTGATGAGTGCTCAGAATCTCTCCAGCGCCACATCGTTCACCATCGTCGACAGCTCGTCCTCGGAGATGTCTTCTCTCTCCAGGGTGTGATAGCTCTGTAGCTCGTGTATGATCGAAAAGTTCATCAGTACCATGGCCCTCCTGACTCTATTCTCGCTTACTGGCGGCAAGGTAGAGTCTGCCACTCCCATCAACATCTCGCTGAGGTGAGTGTCAAGAATGCGTAGAGAGGGCAGGATGAGGGAGTTGCATGAGAGGGTGCTGGCAAGGAGGGATGAGGTGATGTCGACGCCGAGGAGGATGTCCACCCGGAAGCTCTCTTCCTCGTCTCTTGGTGGCATGTTCAGGACGTCAGGGTGCTGATGGCTGAGGTCGTCCCAGATGGTGGGAGGAAGGGTGGGGGCAAGCCAGATCGGGGGGCACACTTCCCCCTCCACCACCCAGGCCTTGACTGGGTAGCTGAAGCCATTGTTGCTGGTCAGGACCAGAGAGACTTGATACATGGCCATTTTCTGGCAGTTCCACTGGCCAAAGACTCCAGTGCTGATCAGGCACTTTCCCAGGGAGCGGAGGCCAAGGAAGGTGGCAACTTTGTGGGAGATGGCGGTGATCTGGGAGCCAGTGTCCAGGGGACTGGGGCAGTGATGTTGTCGTCATCCAAGCTCATCTCCACTTCGAACATCAGCATCATTGGCACATTTTCCTTCACCTCTACCATTGATGCCATCATGGAAGTCATCTTTCTATCTCTACTTCTGCTTCGTCCTTCTCTTGAATGTGGCGGTTGTTGGAGCGTGATGGGCCTGGGGTCGGGCGCCGTACAGCCAGGCTTCCTGATTGGCTTTATCAGCTCTGGCTCCATCCTTCTCGCATAGCTCCTTCCCCTCGGCTCCATGGGCATTCTCAGCAGGGCAGAGAGCAAGATTGGTTCCGTCTTCCTGGACTCGGAGTCCTAGGCTTGGGCTTGTAGCTATGTTGCGTGGAGCATCCAGAGCCACCCCGAAAGTCCGCTAATTGGCATCTCTCGCTGTCGGCCAAATTTTTCAAGCAGCTCTCAAAATGCAGTCGGATGCATTTCTAAGGCTGAGGAAAAACAGAACGGAGTTCTCCCTTTACACCCGCAGGTTCATAAAGGAGACTCTCCACTCTGCCGACAGGATCCCCTTCCGTTTCCGTCCAGCTGACAGCGTGTCAGTTAGAGTGAGGAAATGAAGGGATATGCAGGCAGCAGTGGCCGCAGTCGGCTGCATCTGAATTTGGCTCCATTCAGCTGCTGGCATCTTTCTTGGCTCTGCGGGCTTTGAAAGGATGGTCGGCTGCCGTTTTCCGTACAGGAAGAAGGGCATTGCTAGCATGGTTCCTGGCAGCAGGCGCAGAAGTCGTTCGAAGGAAAGGTGGCCTTGGCTCACCTTATTGTTCCATCCAGTGCTCATAATGCCATCGATTGCATTAGTAAGGGCTGGGGGAATCGTGGAGGCCTGCTTCTTTGCACCAGAGGGTAAACATAGGATGGCTTTCCACCTATCCGCTGCCTATCTTGTCTGCCTCATTCTGTACACGCATTGTGCTAGTTGGATGAGAAAAAACGGCTGCATTATAGCTGTAGATCGGGTTGTTTCTTTGTCCAGACTATAGCAGGGCGGCTAAGTCATGGCCTCAGAAGAGGATGGGTGCTTAGCTGACCTTGGCAGAGTAGTGGTAGGATGGGATGTGAAGGGGGAAGCAGAGGGAGATGGGGTGTCGCGAAACAGGAGTAGGCGGAGCGCCCGCCACGCATTCCCATCGTCTCATCCATCATCATTTTTGCATAGCTACTCCTCATATGTCCGTAGAAATAGCATGGTGAGTTATGAAATCTATTGATGCATTCACTTTTTCCTTTGGAAACCGCCTTCTCCTAACATTGAGTATTCTTCCAGGTCCTCGAGGCCCAAATAGAAGTCCATGTTTCAGGGTTTTTGATTAGTAGTACGATGAGAGATGTGGCAGGTATCTGGACCTTTACTGTTGCAGTTTTAGCGTTGTTTCGGCGGAGCAAATCGCACTGCTCTTTTGCAAAACTGTTGAATTGTTGCATCTTCTCTGGTTTTTTGTTGCTTTGGTACATTGAACCAGGGTTTCCGTTGGGGTTGAACTTCCTTGCCTAGCTTTCCCACTAATTGAATAGTTTTTGCAAGCTTGCTTTGATTGCTTTCGATTTCAGAGGCTTCAGAGTTGTCCATCGGTTCTTCTTTCTTCTTTTCTTCATTCCCTTCTGCTTCTTGTATTTCACCTTCTACTTCTGGATCTTCTTCTTCGTCACCAGAATTTTTTCCTTCTTGTGATCACTCAGCTTTTGGACCTCTTGGAGGGTCTGTTTCAAGGTGCTCAGCTACCATGACCTCGATTGATTCTTCATGCTTTTTGCAAATGGGTGTTCGATGGTAGCAAGTTTATTGACCACAGAGCGGCCGAAAGTGCAAGTCTGTGGTCTATAAAGGTTACTAAACTGGTGCACTATATGCACATATCTACAGTCATATATATGACCATTGCACAAATTACTTTTTCAATAAATAGTGTGTAGTGTTATAATGGTCTAAATGCTAATTAATGGGGCAAGCGATTGTAAAAATGAGACTATCAGAAAGCAACATTTATTCAGCAAAAATCATATTTTTTAAAGTTATGGCTAATCGTGAAACTAATGGTTTTTATGATAATGGAAATTCACATTTTGGGCACAGAGAACTTTTGGAAGGTCCTAGGCGCGGTGACATACAATCGAATTTGTTAGATGATGGATCAAGGATTGCTCTAGGAGTTGCTGAAAATACAATGGCAACATCACCATTTCCTAACATATCTACCATTCACCAAGCTCTGATTCATGGCTCCAATCAAGGCAACTTAGAACGCAGTGCAATAGGTTATGTCAAAACAGGAGCAACCAGCGATGAGCATTCCAGGTCAGGTACCTGAAAATGAAAAAAAAATGTAAAACGAAATTTTTTTTTCATGTACCTGCGCATTTTCAGGTAGCTGCTACCTGACCTGTAAATGACTGAAAAAGTTCCGATTTTTTTCATTTCCATTTTCAGGTATTTTTCAGGTCAGGTGCTCATCCATTCAGGTAAGGGGGTCTGAGATTTCCGAGGCCAAACAAATCCCTTTTTTGTGCTGGCGCCAGTTTAGCCCTCCCCAAACTATAGTCTACTGTACATGAGGCAATGCAGCCTCTGCAGACGAGTCTCATGCATTCATTGTTCAGCGTTTTTGAGAGAGAAAAGAGGTAGAAAGAGGAGGAGTGAAAGATGCCGATGGAGCGAGGACGCGTTGCGGAGATGCGGCTGCTGTGCTGGAGTGTCCAGTCCAAGCTCGAGGCTGGCCTCCTGGAGAACGAGAACGAGAAGGTGACGGAGGAGCTCAACGGCGCGCACGACAAGATCAGCCGGATGCTCAAGATGCTCGGAGAGGAGGCGGGGGAGCGATCGAGCAGCGAGGAGGACTCGGACTCCAGCGACTCCGGTCCTCTCAACCTCCTTCCGAAGACGCCGTCGCCGCCTCCGTCCAAGAAGCCACCCGCTAAGAAGGCCGCGCCCAAGCGCAAGAGTTCCATTTCACCTTCTTTTCATTTTGCCCTATCCAAGGAACCATGCTCTTGCAGTGGCTGCGGTGAAGACGATCGCGAAGAAGAAGTTCATCTTCCGCATGAACAGCATGGACTGGGAACAGCGCGAGAAGGACCTGGAGATGGAGACGACGCCCCCTCAGCCGGACTCCTCCACTCGCTCAGTCTCCCACTCTCCCTCGCCACCACCCCCTTCTCCTACCTATTAGGCCATCCTCCATCTCCCCAGCTCCCTCTTTCTCATATAGCCACTGCCTCTTGTTCAGTTTCACGGTGTCCCTGAGTCCCTCTACACCCCAGTGACCAAAAAGTTCTCCCAGTCCCTCAGGACTATCGTGTTGACCTCAAGTCGTTCGCTTTTGCTCAATTACTATTTCGTTGCATTTTTTGCTGACTGGAGGAGGTTGTTTGCTCGGAAAATCAAGACTCAGACAAATGCATGGATCAGACAAGCACCTGGAAATGCAAATGCAAATGGAGGTAGGGCCGATTGTGATGTGAGACCTTTTTGAATCTAACAATGCCTCGTCCTTCCCATCCCACCCTTCCACTATTGCTACCGTCCATCCCACCCTTCCACTATTGCAGAGATGGAGGGGATCATCTGGTGGCGCACCAAGCAGGCCAACTCCTGCATCGAGAACCTGTTCAGCCCCGAGTGCATCCTCCGCCAGATCGCTCTATCCATCCTGGGCCTTCCTTCCTCTAGTGCTGATGCAGAGCGTCTCTTTTCTCGCATGGGGCTGTTGATCAATGGCTTGCGGAACCGTATCAATACTGCTTCTATCCAATCCGAGGTCATCTTTGGAGCCAACCAGTGGCTCCTTGGTCGCTTTTAGAACTGTTTTAGAATCTGCTTAGTCTCCGTCTCGATCTCTCAGAACTTGTCCAACATGCTTTTCCGATGTTCTTGTTTCAATTGGCATTGTTTCCCAGATTTTGGAGACGAAAAAAAAGCACTAAAAATTTTTCCAGGTATTTCATTTTCATTTACATTTTTTTCATGCATTTAGCTGAGCACATGAAAACATGAATAACCTGGAAATGAGATGCATGGAAAAATCCGCCGGAGGCCCAAAATGAAAATGCAAATGCATGGAAACGCGATTTTTTCATTTGCTCATCGCTGGGAGCAACTGAAGTTTCATGGATAAATTGGGAAACTGTGCTTAAACGAACAATATCTATAGCCCATGGATTACCTGGCAGCAGTGGGGGAGAAGGGACAATAATCAAAGAAGTAGGCATTCTATCAAATCCTTGCCCTGAAGCAACTCTCATAGATATATCCCTTGCAATTCATTCAAGAATATCAATTATTATATAGTGGGTTATACTAACCCAAAAAGTATCTCTAATCTATATTTTACCTGCAATTGAAGTAGGGGAAATTTTTTATTCAGTCTAATTTGAATTCTACTTGCGACTGAAGTGGATGAACTTTTTTCTTATCAAATAAATAACTTTTATACCTTAGATTGTGAACTTTGTGCACTGTAAAACTGGATTAATTAATGATAAGAGAGCACCTTACTTTAATGGCAATTGATTTGGTCAAAATGTAGTTGGCTCCCAAATTTTGCAGAATTTACCCATTAGTTGAGATATAATTTTTTTTTAAATTTCAAGTCCCAAATTTTGTCTATTTCTTGAAACCTATCATATGTACGTTAATTTAGACCAAGGCATATTTTTTATAATCAATTGCAATTAATTGCAATGGAGATAAGTAGCAGAGTCAATTGAAAAATTTTTTTGCTATTTATATTTTTTAAAAATGTTTATATATTTTACTTTTTTCGGGAGCTCAGATTTTAAATACATATTAGTATTTTGGCCAGGTGCTCTCTTATCATTAATTAATCCAGTTTTACATTGGACTGACGATAATTTTTACAGTGCACAAAGTTCACAATCTAAGGTATAAAAGTTATTTATTTGATAAGAAAAAATTTCATCCACTTCAGTCGCAAGTAGAATTCAAATTAGACTGAATAAAAAATTTCCCCTACTTCAATTGCAGGTAAAATATAGATAAGAGATACTTTTTGGGTTAGTATAACCCACTATATAATAATTTCATCCACTTCATACAGGGGCAAGGCCCCTATGCATGGAGACGAAGATGGGTTTGGGCTGCTTGTTCACCATGGCCTGGTGAAGCCCATGAAAAACAGATACCATAATCTACATCCCAAATTACCAATATGATGTTATGTTTTGGGTCAAAAACCCTTTAATATGCCTCGAGATGAAGATGCCTCGAGATGCCTTTAATATGCCTATAAGAAGGGTAGAGGTGGAGGAGTAGGGAGGGTAGCCAGGTGGACTGATAGCGGTAGGCAGTGTTGGGAGGTAGGCGTGGCTGTTGTGACCTCCTCCCTCCTCCTGCTTCCCTTCTTCCATCTCCCTCCCCTCCTCCTCCCCATCTTTCTCCGCCCAGCTCACTTGAACGCCAACTTCCACATCTTCTTTTCCACAATGCCAGGCTTTGTGAGCATCTGTGACCACGCGGCCTGGCAAAGCTTACAACTGATCTGACAGGTTCCCAATCACCCCATTGCCGTATCTTAGCAGGTAACAAGTCTGAACAAGAAGTCGGGCGTGTACGATGCGGAGGACTTTGTCAACATCGGCCAAAGGTTTCACTCCTCCTTGTCTTCCCTTTTCCCAGACATAGGGGAATCTGGTACAGCTTGGCTCAGCTTCAACGATGGAGTGATGTGTTCACATTGCAATAGAGGCAAAAAGATGCCTCCACAAATCTAAATCCTTCTAGTTTTAGCAAACCTTTTCTACTAAACCGACCGACCCTTAAAAAGTCATCCCTACGTACTGAATCCGACCCTTAAAAAGTAGACCATTTATCCTAAATCATTGGCCTCCCTGCCCAATGCGACAATCAAAATATTTGAGCTTTTTCGTGCAAACTTTAGCGCAAAGGGCAAAGTAGATGCTTTACTTTGCTGATTTCTACTGCTTCAATTGCCTAAATTTTGTGGATGCATCTATCACTTCAAATCATATAACCGGCAGCGTAAAATACTGAGTGATTGCAATATGAATGGAGTGCTATTTTTTGATCTACGTTATTTCTTGCTTTGATGAATGAATAATCGCCAATGGGAAAAAAAGCAAAACAGAATTGATGCACAAAATGAAATATCATAAGATTGATTGAGGAAACGAGTGCAGTTGGTATCAGTCAATGTGAAATCAGTCACTGATGACAGAGATGGGTGTCCGTTTCTTTTGCAGAAACGAATCAACTTGCCAAGGTAAACATCTCGCGAAAAGGATCCTGTCCAACTGGCATTGATTTTCTCCATTCCTAAATCATCAACTTTCTCTGCTAAATACTAAATATTGATGGTAAAATGAGACCAGCAAGAAATGAGCTGGCTTTGGTATGGAGTCTAGGCGAGTTTTGCCATATGGAAGCAGAAACCACACTGGTTTTAGAAAAATTGGGTATTTTTTAGCTTTTGTCAAAAAAGAGATGGCGAGAAGAGAAGGACAAAACAGGCTTGCCTATCTCGACTCGACTGTGAAGCGCCTCCGTTTTCAATCCCTGCCTCTCCTCGTTCTGTGCTGTTTCTTATCACACTATAAACACTCTGCTGCTTTGCCCAAACTCCTGAGCAAGGTGTTAATAACTGCATACCCTGGGGACTACTTCCAGCAAATTAATGCAATGTCTATATACGAGGAGTACAAGGCAGTTTTCTACAAAATTTATCTGCAGATGCTTCAATGTATTTTACATTGTTAAATTTTGGTGCCAAACGGAATTAAATAGTGTTTTATTTAACTTATTGTAACATAAATCATTTTAGTGGAGACATTGTGCAAAATATTTGTTACTAACAAAGTTGATGATTTTTTTGATTTTTTAAAATTAACCTGCATCAATTATTGTGATGAACCACATAACTATTTAACAAAATACCTTTGATGTTATAATTTAATAAAATTGTAAATCACGAAAACCATCTTAAAAAATTCCTAGGTGGCTCTCTTTGCCATCCCTATTGGGGAAAAACGAGGCAACCCAGGGACACGGAGCAGCAGAAGGAAGAGATCGAGAAAACGCGAGAGCGGAACCCCCTTTCTAGGCCTTTGCCTTCTGTCTTTTTTTTGGCCCCACTGCCAAAACAGTGAGGCATTCAAAAATTCGCTACAGCTGCGGCTGCAACGAGTAAGTCTGCAAGGACTGCGGAGCCCTGAAAGAGACTAGACCCGCTCCCAGTGCGAACGCACAGCAAGTGGGCCTTCTGCACTCCAGCAAGGCTGATGGCTGACCTAATGCCAAGGCTGCCACATAAAGTCCCTGAGTAGGCGGATTTGAGGCATCGCAGAGAAGGGCACAGCTGACCAGGGGAAAGAGCAATGTGGCCCCACTGCCGTGGCAGTGGAGCATTCAAAATTTCATGGGTCACCTCTAGGTGGTGGGCCGTGGAGGTTGGGATGGAGGACGCCCCTCTGCAAAGCCTGAAAGGCATGTAAAGCAACGGGGAGAGGGGGGATAGAGGAGGAGCTCTCAAAGGTGGCCTAGTGCCCGCTCTGCCACATCAAGTTTCCAAGTAGAGACATTCTGCTGCCTCGTCCTAAAAGGGCCCAGATTCTGCCTATTGTGCGCCCCCCCAGAAAACTTCCATCCAAGCCGAAACTCCTTTGTTTTTATTCATAATACCTCAGTAAATATTTCAGTAAGCTGGCAGAGGAATGCAAGTAACCGCAAAGCCCATGCACTTCTATCACGCTAGCCATTATTTGAATAATTAGCAGAATAAATAAAGTAGAAGGAGCAGTTTTGGAGGATAGTATTGAAGTGCTGACTGTCACAGTATATTGGGTGGGATGCTGAGGGTGTTGAGAGGGTGGTGGGAGGGAAGTGAGAAGGGATGGAGGCTAGGATCGGGATGGCACAACACAAGCTGCTTGCACATCAACACGCCCTAGCATGAAAAGTTGAATATGATGGCATGGCTGGTGTGCTGACCAGCCGATGAGGATGTCAGAACTTTCTTGCAGGTTCATCTGCGAAACTGTCCTCTGCCTGTCAGAACAGACAATCTCAAACGGAATAAAGAAAAAAGAGGGTTTGAAAAGACCTGAAGTAGTTTGCTGAAGAGGCCTGCGATGACATGAGCCATAGATACGAAGTTGTTCTTTTTCTCAGGCGTCCAGACCAAAGACGTTGTCGGGTAGCATTCGCTGATCTTCTCCAGCATCGCGTGATGAATTTGAGGTCTGCTTCCAACAGGTTCAGTCTACAACCATGAATTCTTTCCCATCCATTTAGTATCCCATCAACAGGATTTCTGTCCAAGGAAAGGATGATGATAGGATGGATGAAGGAACCTTGTAGGGTGGGTTGTAGGGGTTGACGGCTGAGGTGTGTCTGATAGGGTAGCTGGTAGGGTTGGCGTCTGAGGTGCGTCTGAGGTAGACGAAGGAGGGAGGGAGGAAGGGAGGGAGGAGAGGGAAGTTCGCACTAGCCGCGCCTGTTGATGGAAACGTCACAGTTTGGGATATGGTATGTTTTCGCTGCGTTCTCACCTCCTACCCCACCGCCAGCATCATCCATTCCTGTCGCCCGCCCTCCCTCCTTCACTCCTCCT
>JASANA010000231.1:0-34817 GCA_030248095.1 Ptycholaimellus sp. GST1_10
GCCCTCCCTCTCTCTCTCTCTCTCTCTTGAGCAGGGGGATAAAGAGGGGCCCGTCGTCAGGCCGGGGCAAAAGCCGCCGCGCCCTGCTAGAGGATGCACCAGGCCCATTGCCACCTCAAGCGGAAGACGGAGCAACAAAAACTACCGACCCCCCGCCTTTTCTCGCCTACAGGAAGAGGAGTGCGGAAGTAGAGTAGAGAGCCCTGCCTTAAATAGACCGGCTGTGGGCAGTTGGAGAATACTTTGTAACTAGAATAGGTGAATTCCTAATGTAAGCCAGTGTGAAAAATGATTACAAGATAATGTAAAAAGCTTTGAATAAACAGCTTTGGATAAAATACAGGAAGCAGGGAGAGCAGAAAAGGTTAGCGGCAATCCTGCTTTGCATAGTCTTTGAGCGCAGTTGGGAATCGATGGAAGTTGGCATGCGCAGAGGGTGGCAAGAGGAGAAAAAGGGAGTAGGGAAACCTTTTTCCAGGTGGAAGTGTCGGAGGTCTCGGAGTCGGTGTCGTCGGACAGGGGACCATGGCCGTAAGCATTGACGTTTGGCAGCCCCTCAGCACCCTCAGCTCCGACTCCCACCACCGCTTCCCCATCCTCCCCCAGTCGCACGCTAAATCAACCCCAACATTTCACTGGTTGTGTAGCACAGTAGAAATGCCAATGATAACCACGTGACCTTCATTAGGCAACCGATTTGAAAATATGCACTATTTCTTTTCACTGATTTAGTTCTTCAGTAGCTCGTGCTATTGAATGGCAAGTTGGTGAAACTTTGCAAAGAATAGAATTGTATGAATTAAGTATTTTGCATTTATTCACATCTTAAAAATTCGAAAAAAAATGCGTCCAATCCAAACATAAACTGGTTTAACCTTTGTGTCTTTAACTCATTTCATCTCTAAATGCTCAAAATGCATCAGAATTTCCAGTTTTACCATTACCACCCCAAATTTTTGACCGCGGAGCGGCCCGAAGGGCCGCTCCGCGGTCTATAGAGGTTACTGAACTTTTGTCCTCATGTGTATGTATATATATATATCTGGAAATGCTGGGAACGGGCGAATTCTCAACGGATTGGGACAAACTTTTTTTTTCCTGAAAGGTAATGCAATTTTAGGAAGATCTGGAGGGGTAGACCTGGTTTCCGAGCATATGAAACATTACTTATTTGGGTAGAAAGGTTTAAACATTGCAATATACAGTTTTTGCGCTGTAGCACCTGTAATCTTGAGAATTGCACAGACAACTTGAGTTTTTTTGTTCACAAGTCGTATATAACGATTCCAAATCTGTGCTTACTTTTGAAAATCATTGAAAAACCACAGACTTACTTTCTTGAGTGACAAACTTTCACGCATGGCAATGTCATCAATAATTAGTAACACCTGAACGGCTAAGAATTGCACTAAAGACTTGAGTTTTTTTGTTCACAAGTCGTATTTAGCGATTCCAAATCTGTGCTTACTTTTAAAAATGGTTGAGAAACCACAGACTTACTTTCTTGAGTGACTAACTTTCATGCACGACAATGTCATCATTAATCAGTAACATCTGAATGGCTAAGAATTGAACAGAGGACTTGAGTTTTTTTGTTCACAAGTCATATATAGCGATTCCAAATATGTGCTTACTTTCAAAAATGGTTGAGAAACCACAGACTTGCTCTTAGCACTGACAAAATTCCATGCATTCATATTTTAAGCGTAGAGGTGGTGCGCTCCGCGGTCACCTATTGCGCTTTGCGCCATATACTTGTTTCTTGAATGATTGCAGTTTACTCATGTAATCATAGTAAAATGAGACAACAATATTACAGCATTTTTGGGAAATTCTAAATTCAGCTTAATCTCTGATCATCAAAAAACCATCCTGAAACATCCGGGACATATCATATGCTTAGTAGGGCAGTTTGTTCCTCCCTTGTCACATGAAATAAGAATGGTACTAAAGGCCTCAAAAAAGGGTGTGGCATACCGAAGGGAACTGTGTGAGTGGGTAGAGTCGGAATAGCGCCTGAAAGCCGGCCTGAGGATCATTCTTGTGCTGTGCTCAATCTTAGATCTCCCGCCCGAGACAATCCTCGCACCTAAATGTCAGCCCCCGCTCCTGATCTTCTATGCCCGCCTCATCATTCTCGCCCCCCTACCCCCATACCCCCCCTCAGCCACCAGGCGTTTTTGCATGAATGAGAAATGTAGGGCGCGTGCTGCACTTACCCGAGGCCTTTGCAGCGCGGCGGCGCCTCCAGCAAACCCTCCAGCTCCCACTCACGTCCTCCACCAACGCCCCCCGAACCCACGCCCATCTCCTGCAAACATTCTTACTACCAACCACTCTTTCATTTCATTCCTACTCCCTGCAATGATAAGGCATTGGGAACCAAGGAACGCCGCTCCAGGGAAAAGAAGGGGAGGTAGACATTGGCTACAGCATTGCGACGCCCATAGCGACCTTTAGTCCTGTCTCCCATCAGCATTGTACTGCTCACTAAGCTGCCCTGGCTTCTCTGGCCATGTTCAGCTGGGGAATGCGGTATGAAATGGGCGGAGCGGTAGGGAGGTGGAGAGAGGGAGCAGAGAGAGGGAGGAGAGAGGCCGTTTTGGCCAGCATAACGAATTGCACCTTCCAGGCCATAGCAGGGCGCTAAAAGGCCGATGAAGGAGGAGGGCCTCAGCGCCCCTCCATGCACCCCATGCATGCCCTGCTTTTTCACCCAAGCCTCCTTGCCAAATCACCCACCGCCTCTCTTCGTTTCAAGCCTCCTCCTTCTCTCGCTCATTGCCCTCTTGAGGGTAGAGGAGGAGGTGGGTAGAAGATGGTGTGTAGGTAGAAGAGGATACTACTGACAAGAGGGACCCTGGCCAGAGCATGGTTGGGGCAGACGTAGGAGTCGCGTCGCAGGACGTAGTTGTCGAGGCGGCGTTCTCGGAAGGACTGCAGCCGGCCGCTCATTCTGCGGCCGAAGGCGGAGTGGCTGATGAAGGCTGGAGTTGGGGAGTAGCTGACAGAGGGTGGATGGGATAGGAGGAGAGGAGGCCGTAGGAGGGGCCGCTAGAGAGAGAGGGGAGGCCAAAAAGGCCAACTGCCACTCGCAAATGGCGCCGCCACTTCTTTCCAGGCCGATGCCAAACTTTCTCCCTCACAGCTCCCCCGACAAGTCATAACAATGAAAGCCAGATGCCCCCCTCACACTCTAGCATTTGCATTTTGACAAATGCCAAGCCTTCGTGCAACGCTGCCTTCTTTCTCACCGCCCATTTCATTCTGACTTTCGACAGCTAAAATATGACACCTGCTGAAAACATAGCAGTATGAGAATATTCCCTGCAGCTCTTAAAGGCAGAATGGCTATAGGCACTGGTAAGGAATGCAGATGATGGAGATAGGAAAGTGAACCGAGAGCTCATCGTCAGAGTCGGCAAATGGGATAAGGGCGGAGTTGTGAGGTGGGAGGCATTCGGGGAGCTGCTGCAGAAGCAGCATGGACGGAAGCTTTCCAACCACTCCTCCTGCCGCCTCCAATGAAGCGGCTCAGCGACGCTGATGAAGCAGGCGGAGGAAAGCTCCTAATGAGGCATCCTTTCCCTACCCTTTCCCGCCTTATTTATAACCCCCTTGAACATAATGCAAACAAAGCTCTGCTCTATCTATCCACATTGAAGTCTGGGGAGGCTAAAATTGCAGGAAGTAGACGTCTAATTTGAACTGACCTTTTGGTCTCATTGCCAGCCGGCAGCTCAGAGCTGAAGCTGTGAGGAAGAGTAAGGAAGGGAATGATTGTATGAGACCCGGTGGGCCAAGACGGCGGCGCCTTGCTGAAGCAGTTGCCAGTGGCGGCGGGCCTTGAAGGAGCCCATCTCCAGATCCTGAACCGGTCTGCTCAGCAGTCGCTCCACTCGCAGTCCCTGGCTCCGTCGCTTACGGCTACCCGATCTCTTCCTACTCGTTGCCTCCCCCCTTCCCTTTCTACTCGTCGACTCCCTTCCACCATCCTCCATCGCCTTATCACCTACACTCTTTCCAACCTCATAGATCCCATACTGAGCGCCTCTTGTGCTCAGGGATAGACTAGGAGGGGCGGAAAGTGCAACTCAGAAGACCAAAACCAGAAAAGAGGCGGGGAGTGAAGAGAGGAAAGTGAAGAGAGGTTTAATTAAGCAGGCAGCTGAGCTGAAAAAAGCTTGGGAGTTGCGGCTGACGGCGTCGGAAGACACGCCAGCCTTCCGCTTCACGCGCCCTTCCAATTTACTCCTCTTTTTATGCACCATGCGCCCTCCTCCCCGTCTAGTAGTTTTTCTCTGCTTTTAGTTTACGATTTTATGAGCAGTATCATTATGCAGTAGTCGGATTATATCTTGTACTATCAGCAAGCTAAAAGAAAGCCTTTTTTCTCCCAAATTTTAAGATGCCCCGACTGAAAAAGTAAAAAAGGTCATCCATTACTATTGCAATCTGCTGTTAAACAATAGGCAAAATCGATGCGATGAGATGCGAAGAGCAAATACTGGCAATAATGGTCCTTTTTGGAGGTTTTTGGAGGTTTTTTTCCACATTATCTATATTTAGAAAGTTTTTACACAAACGGGGCAATGATTTTGAACTCAACGCCCCAAAATTGACCCAGAGTCATACAATTAAAAAAATCAGGGTCCCGTTTTCGTAAAAAGCTTCTAAATTATGGAAATTTAGAAAAAAACCAAAAACCTCCAAAAATGACCACAGATTTGATTTTAGCCATTTTCAGAGACTGCTGATGGGGAATAAGGGGAATGTAGTATGGTAATGTCGTACAATTATAATTGAGGCCCATTGGTGAGGCCAGTATTTATGCCTGGTCCCTAAACAAGTTTCCGATTTCTTGGCATAAATGAACAACTGCGAACAACGAAATTTATAAATTAAGACACGGTTTTTGAGAGGAGCACGAATGGAAGACCCATGGTTTTTTGACCCCCCTTTTTTATGATAGGAATCAAAAGTACAATATGTGGGAAGTAAAATTCATAAATATACTTGGTGTCAAAACTCAATATCCATGGCAGGACAGCTCTGACAAGTTGTAGGTCGGAAAATTTGAGTTTTTGGCGATTTTTTTCATAAAACTCAAATTTCAGACCCATTTCTATGCTAAAAGTACCCATGTTGGGTATCGATCGATTCGTTTACATTAGCTGCATACAACTATGACAAAAGTTTTTAAAGTTTTTACCAAAAAAATTCATATTCTATCAAAAAACCAAATATATGGGATAAAATGAAATTTTGAAGATTCACGAAAACTTGACTTTTCTCAAAATTTTTTGGTTTAAAATCTGGTTTTTGACTTCGCCATCGTATTTCTGGCGAAATTTTGGTCCAGAAAATGTGTTCAAACTTGCCAATAAGGGGTGGCCCAAATGAGATATAGACCCAAACATGACGAGAACCAGAAAAATGCCCTATGTTATAGCATAGGACATTTTTGCTGATGTAAAATTTTGATGCTAAAAAACCTCCCGCTCTTCAGGAACTCGAAACTGCTCAATTTCCTTTTGTGAGCTTATCAACGTAAGCCTTAGGCAGGTACTTGGCAAAAAAAATGCAGGGTTTTAGTTTATATACATGAAATTTTATCCAAAGTGTACGGACAGGTCGAGAATTCGCCCTATGCTATAACATGGGGCAAAGTTTACCAAAAATTTTTTTGCCTTGAATTTTAATTCCAACGCCCTGAATCGATGCTCTGGTCTCAAATACACCTAAAAATATCATTCCTATGTCCAATTTCATCATATTTTGAGATTAGGTGCTTCAATGTTATTTGTTCAAATTGGTCCCAAATGAGAAAACCTACTAAGAGATCATGTTTCAAAATATGATGAAATTGGGCATAGGAATGATATTTTTAGGTGTATTTGAGACCAGAGCATCGATTCAGTGCGTTGGAATTAAAATTCAAGGCAAAAAAATTTTTGGTCAACTTTGCCCCATGTTATAGCATAGGGCGAATTCTCGACCTGTCCGTACACTTTGGATAAAATTTCATGTATATAAACTAAAACCCTGCATTTTTTTGCCAAGTACCTGCCTAAGGCTTACGTTGATAAGCTCACAAAAGGAAATTGAGCAGTTTCGTGTTCCTGAAGAGCGGGAGGTTTTTTAGCATCAAAATTTTACATCAGCAAAAATGCCCTATGCTATAACATAGGGCATTTTTCTGGTTCTCGTCATGTTTGGGTCTATATCTCATTTGGGCCACCCCTTATTGGCAAGTTTGAACACATTTTCTGGACCAAAATTTCGCCAGAAATACGATGGCGAAGTGAAAAACCAGATTTTAAACCAAAAAATTTTGAGAAAAGTCAAGTTTTCGTGAATCTTCAAAATTTCATTTTATCCCATATATTTGGTTTTTTGATAGAATATGAATTTTTTTGGTAAAAACTTTAAAAACTTTTGTCATAGTTGTATGCAGCTAATGTAAACGAATCGATCGATACCCAACATGGGTACTTTTAGCATAGAAATGGGTCTGAAATTTGAGTTTTATGAAAAAAATCGCCAAAAACTCAAATTTTCCGACCTACAACTTGTCAGAGCTGTCCTGCCATGGATATTGAGTTTTGACACCAAGTATATTTATGAATTTTACTTCCCACATATTGTACTTTTGATTCCTATCATAAAAAAGGGGGGTCAAAAAACCATGGGTCTCGGCCCTTTGGCCCTTCGTGCTCTTCTCGCAAAACGCCTCTTAAGCAGAAATAAAATCGGCCTAATCTCCTTTATTAATTAGCCTAAGTGCATAGTGAGCCTAAGTTAACCATTCTAATTACTTAAAAATTGCTTTATCAGCATGATCAACTGAATCAGCTTTCTTTTTGATTTATACTAATAGTTTTTATGATAAAAGACAGGGATGGCAAGGTAAAAATTTAAATTTGATTTGGTAGCATTAAGCAAAAAAGCAAAAAAACGTGTGCTCAACTAGTCGAATTTTCCAAAAATAGTACTCAAGGAAATACGTGGCTAAATACGATACATAGCTCTATCCTTCGAAATTTTTGCAAAAATCACAGTATGTTTTTCTGAAAGTAGCTCTTCCCTTTTCTCGGACAATGAGATATTTTGACCAAGTTCAAGAATAAATTAATGTTAGAGCTCTAACCAATAAGGCAATTGAGGGTGAGTGAGTAGGCAGGCTAGCAGCGTCGAGAAGAGGTTTGGGGCTCCTAGAGCGGCTTCTTCGGGAGGAAGCTCTGCGCAGCGATGGCCGATCCCTCAGCAGGCGTGAACCCAGCATTCCTTCTGCTCTGTCCAATGCTCTGAGGCGTAGGTGAGCAGAGCTGAGCGCCAAGACAAGGTGGAAGGGGCAAAGCTTAGATTCCATTAGCGGCTGCTAATCAAGCTGGCCGGCGCCCGATCTCGGAAGCGGAAAAATGGGCGGGTGCTGGGCAGAGAAAGGCTGGAATGGATGCGTTTGGAGGCTGGATAGGGAATGCCCGCAGCCCAGCCAGAGTGCGACCCAGCGGTGCATAAAACCAAGCCCCGGAGCTTTGCAACCCTACGTCTCTCTGCCCTCCACAGCCCTTCCTTTTTCCTTTGGCTTTAATGAAGGGAGGATGAGGATCTATTTGAGCACAAGTCCTCGTTCTCAGCAAGCGCAGAACAATTTTTAATTTATGCACAACGCTTGGGTCTCGATTTGATGAAAAGATAGCAGGAAGAATAATTGTTTCAATGATAAGGAAATAGAAGAATGAACGGTGGAGTAGGTGTTGAAGGTAGCGAAGGCAGCAGTGCTGTCCTCATCATCGTCCACGAGTTGGTAGCCATCCCTTGGCATCACTTCCGCTCCCTCTCCTATCCTCTCAACAGGAAGTGAGAAGAGGCCAAACGGATTAGAGTAGCACCCTGCAACATGATTAGCGCACACACTGCCTCACCTCCTAGCTTTTGCCTCCCCAAACTCTTCTATACGAATCAAGGCTTACACATTGAGCTACGTTTTTGCCTATTCTCGCATTGCTCGCGCCAAAGCTTGTTGATTTTTCTCCTCCATTGAAGCGTAAAATTGCCACCACAGCCGCAATATTCTACTTGCTCAATTATACATCACTAAGATCAAGTGACCCAATGTATGATTAAAGTGCAACAAATCACATCATTCTTCCCTCCTGTTCACTCAGGCAGGCTTTGAGCATGCATGGCTGATGGATGCAGGCAGACGAAAGAAAAAGGGGGGCAGGAGTGATGCAGAGGAGGAGGGTAAAGGGAGGAGAGGGCTTCAATTAGAAGTTGGCTCCCTGGTTGGGAGGAGGGAGGTGGGGCTGGGGAGGAGCATAAAGCGAGGCGGGTCCTAAAGCGGCGGGGAGGTGGAAAAAGTGGCTAGGTGGAGCGGAGGCCGGCGGCGCCTCTGACGGATGAGGGCTGTGAGGAGGGTCGAGGAGGAGGAAGGAGGAGGAGCCTTAAGCCCCCTCTTCATATGGATCACGGCTCAAACTCTCTGCAACCCTCCCCCGCCCCCCTCAAAGCCCATTCAGGCCGCACACTGGGAGTCGCGCCCCCTTCATTCACATGCGCACATTAGCGCTAGAAAGCGTCCAATTTCGCCACCCATCCTCCTGCCCTTTTGAATCCTTTGCTGGCCCAGACTTTTGGCCGCAGCCTCTTCCACTCTAGCTCTGCAGTTGATGTGCTCAGCAGCTGTCTGTCCCTCTTTATGCCCCAGTGCCAACGGGCTACGAGTTATTCAAGTCCCAATTTTTATGTCCTTGCAACACTAGACAACTCGCTTTCCATTAGCAGGTGATGTTCATTTTGAAATGAATGATGCAAAAACAAACGTTTATCTTTCACTAATGCAATTTTGTTTGCCCAATTCATAAAAAGCAACGAAATGCATCCATTTTCTCCCACATATCATATTTCAAAAAGTTACACAAGGATCCAGCTCACAGTCTCGCTTAAGAAAAAAGGTGCCGCCGCAATGGGCAACAGCTGTTACGACTGCTACTCCAAAGTGGATAGCTATCTACTACATCGCAATCTCAAGGCAGCAGTTGTGCCAGGTCCTAAATGGTACGATCAATTGTCACTGGCTGGGATGAAAAGGAGTAGAAGCCGTTAAACAAGCAGGGCAGAAGATTGTGTGTTTAGCGATCCGTACGCCAATAGCTGTCGTCGATCCGGCATCCTCTCCGAAGCCATCCTCCTGATCGGTGACCTCCTTGCCTGGAACATCACCTTCGTCAAGGCCATCGGATATGGGTCATCCAGCCATCCACTCCTCCTTTAAATTCATCCAACGGTCAACGTCAAGCTACCCGGGTCTTGTCTCCGAGCAGAGGGACACGGTGTACGAAATGCTTGTGGACGGACGCGTGGACGTTTCCGCCAGCCCCGGCCTCCTCACCCTGGAGACCAGTCATTTCCTACCCTACTCAGTCCTCCTTCCTTTCCTTCCTTCTTCGCCCCTCCTTTCACGCCCCATTTCCAGTATCCAATCTTCACCTGGCCCTTCGCCTTCGTCACCACGGCTCGGCGCCAGGAGTCCGTGGACTTTCAGCAGATCCTCAGCGTTTGCCATACTTCTCTCTAGTCTAGAAAAGGCCGTCAAAAAGGCTGTTGGGCTGCCAGCCATTCCGGTGGGAGGTTTGGGTGACGCTGGCCTCTACACTGGTGGCGGTGGGCGGCCTCTGCACGGTGATGGCTCGTCTGGCACCCGGCCTCAAGGCGGGCCGAGCGGGCCTGCTCACCCTTTGCCTCTTCTTCATGGGCCTCCTGCTCGACTGGTTCCCGACCCGAAGGTGAAGAGATGAGGAATGGAGGGGTTTGCGAGGTATCCGAGTCTGCTGACGGTGGATGTGGTGACGCGGAAGAGCCCGCCACCGCCCTTCCGCAGTGCAGAGGAACTGGCCGAGCAGATCATCCACGGCCAGAGAAGATTCGTCTACCAAGTTGACTTCTTTTCTGGCTTGTGATAAGCGGAAATTGGAGCGGTTAGTGGATTGAGCAAATAGGCCAGGCAGCCTACACTGCCGTCATCCACCCCGACAACAGCTTGCGCCAGATACAACCTTTCCAGAAACTTATTCAAGTTCTCTTTGCTCTTCTTGCTCTATAGGCTTTTTCTGTTTCACGTTTGTTCTAATACGAATGGAAATTTAGTGCAAAAAAATTACTTTTTTATCTGCGAATAAAAATTTAATTTATCTCTACTTTATGTGCAAATGAACAAAAGTCAAAAATAAATTGTAATTCCAGACTTCAATTGAGTTCCTTAAACCTTGTTTTTCCCATTGAACTTCCAGGCATACGAGAGGAACCCGCCGCTAAAGCTGGAAGGTAGGGACGCTTTAGCGTTGCCCAAGGCCTTGGCGGCAGATCCCAGCCTGGTCTACGTGGACGTGGAACCGCTGGCTCGGCTTGTTCAGCAGGCCTCCTGTGCCGGTCACGTCATAGCCGACACCAGCATTCCACTTGCTCATGTTCCTACCTTCATCTACATCATTAATTGAAATATCAGCACTTGTTTCCCATTTCGGCTTCATATAAATTTGGGCTCGGTTGTTGAATATTTCAACACCTGAAGGCGTCTGTGTCAATTGACAGTTGGCTTTGCCTTCTCGCTACCATATTTCTTGGCTTTCTTTCAAACTTGGCTTTCTTTCCAGCTGACCTTCTACACGCGACCAGGACTGGGGCTTCGGGTGCCGTACCTGGACCACTTTGAGAACATCATCCAAGACCTCATGGACAAGCACTACGGGAAGTTTGAGCAGCGCTGCAACGATTCCGTCCTAGAGCGCCAGTACAAAGCATCACAGCCAGAGGTTGCCCCTTTGCCTCTTCCCCTTCCCCTACTAACCAGCGTCTATGGCCTACCTCTACGACCCAGTTTTGTTTGAGGAGATGAACCTGGTGAGGTTCCAGAGCTCTGGCTGGCTTCTCCTTCTCGGTATCACGCTTGCCGCCGGCACTCTGCTTTGCGAAATTATCTTTGTTCTACCCCAGCCCATCACTTTGGGCTTCAGCTTACGTCCCACTTTTGCAGAGCAAATACTTGCCGAGGAGTGTTGGGATGAGTGGATCTTCTGATAGTTCGCTAAACCGTCAGCTGGTGGAAGATTGGAGTGTGGAAAAAGGGGCAGCAAAGCAACGGGCCCTGAGACGTGTCCAGGATTGGTACGCCAATTATCAGCCTCCCAGAGCCCTGCGTCGCATTAACTATCACCATTTTTATAATTCTCTCATCTAAGTAATTCATGTAACAATTTGAAGCTGAAATATTTTCTGTCCAATTACTCTCACTTTCACCTCTTTATCCATGAGCTTTGACTAAAATTACGGCGATTCTACGTTTCAATTAATCGTATCTCGTTGATGTGGCATAGTATGTGAAAGAATGTCAGGTGTGGCTAGCTAGCAATTGAAGCCGTTGCTGGCCTTCCAGGAGGGTGTGACCTAAAACAGGATAGATTGAATGGCGGGAAATTGAGGTGGGAAAAGGGATGAAAGAATAAATGAAGGGTAACCTGGAACATGGGGCCGTGACCGGGGACGATGTAGTCTGGGCGATGAACGCAGACAATTTGGTTTTGAGCCTGCTTCAGTTGTTCCGCCGTGAACGGAGCCCCAGGATCACCCAGCATTCCCTGAAAACGGAGGCGAAGAGGAGGATGAGAAAGTGAAGGAGGAGGAGGATGAAGCCTCTCCGAGGATGAGATCGCCAGCCAAAACGACGGTACCAAGGCGGACAGCGTTGCGAACTACCATGAAGCTGTCCTGGTTGGTGTGGCCCATCGTGGCCACCACCTCCAGGTTGCCGTCCCCCAACGGATTGTAGGTTTGGTTTGCCATCAGGGGATTGCCCGACCAACTTCAACATCAACCAGCCATACAATCCAACCGCAGGGATAGATAGATGAAAAGCTTTGGTGCCAACATAGTGCCCTGGATGAAGAGAGCGCTGGCGCTGACGACGGAGTCCCTAAACATGTCCATGTTAGTATCGTGGTCAGGATGTCCGTGGGAGACGAGGAGGGAATCGATGTCGTCTGGGTAAAGGCCTGGAAAAGTTACTCCCATCCTAAAAGTGCCCAGAAGAAAGTGGCAGACCTTCTCTGAGAAGCATGTCAACGAGTGTGCCGCGGTCGGAAAGACTGCCCGACTCCCACAGGATGTTCTTGCCCTGGCTCTGGACCAGAACGATGGAGGTGTCGATGTCCTATGTACATGGCAGCCTTCACTCCCTGCTCAACACTTCACAGGTCAAGGATGCAACAAAGCCCTGGACTCCTTGGGGCGGGGGGCGCATGGCTCCTTGGAGAAGCATCTTGATGGTGGTCTGTCGAGGGATGGGCAGTGGGCGGAGGCAGGTGGTGCTGGAGCCCATTGGGCAGCAGCGCAGTCCTCCGGAGCAGTCCTGGTCGAACTGGCAGCGCCGACCCATCATGGCGCCCACCATGGGACCAGCCTGCTGGCCAGTGGGACAGGCGCCGTCCCTCTGCTGCGCCTCTGTCACCCCTCGGTAGCAGGCCTGCCCAACCATTATTCACTATCACCCTTTTAGCCACCACTCTCATATCCGCTTTTGCCGCTCACACTTGGCTCAGATTCCACTTTTCATGGTCTAAACTCCAAAATCTCTAAATTTGACCCGCAAACTTTAAAACGGCAAAAAAGGCATGAACAAGCAATAGCAACAAAACCTTAATGCCGGGGACTAGGCGAGACCAGAGGCAGGTGTACCCATTGGGACAGGGCTTTCGCACACTGCACATCCAAACGGTCCCACCCAGACCACCCAGCGGAGCTCGGTAGCCCTGAGTTACACTGCTTCTTCATCATCAACGACCCCCCTTTTATGGCTGTCTACCTCTACCGAAGCTCCCAAAAGAACAGCAGCAGTGAGACAGAAGAAAAGCATCATGGTCCAATGCACTGCGTGCGGCTAAGAGAGCCTCTCCTTTAGCCAACACTGTGGGCAGGTAGAGTGAGTGTAGAAAGCTAGTGAGGAGAGTCGTGAGGCGCTTTCTGACACTCTTCTCCAACTGGTTGTCTGCTCCTTTTCAGGCCTTGCTCAATCCTTTTTTGGCCAATATTTTGGAAGGAGCTCTTTTCTAGCCAAAAACCTGTTGTGCGGAAGCCGGAAATTCACTTCTCCCGAAGAGTGCTCAGCAAACACTTGCCGCCCTGCACTCTCTGCGATGAATGCTCTCAGCGGTAAGAGTGTCGCCAAGAAACTTAGAGCACCCTAAATGTGACGTTGCAGGAATTGTCTGACGTTTACTTGTTTGTTCAGTTTCCTCTTTCGAATCGCCATAATTTCAACACAAATGTCAAACATCAGTTGATATTATTAGTCAAACTATCTTGACGATACGATGGGCTATAACAATGTCTGCCTACGACTAGGATTGAGGTATTAGGCCTTTTTGGCGAAAAACCACGAGTGTGTATCGTTTGAATAGTCGGGGCCTGAAATGAATGGCAAGAGTAGGATGGTGCATTCTATAAAACTAGGAACTAGACCATTCTCAGTGCGAATATGGCGAGCGGAGACATCGCAGGAGGCGACTGGCTCGAAGCCCAGCTTCTCCAGACCCACCAAGAAGAAGCAGAAGAAGGAACGGATGTGGATCTCGTGCGTCCCGTGTCGCCCTTCAACTTCCACTCTTCTTTCTTCAAGGGAAATAGGCCTAAAGCTACCAGAGAAAGGCTGTCCGCTCAGCTTGAACTCATGCGCCCCGTGAAGGTCCGGCGTCTCCTTCGAGATGCCCGCAGGCCAGTGCTCTTGCAGCAAACCTCGAGCCTGCAATTCTTCTTCTCTACCCTCCATCTTCAACTGCTGCTGCTCAGGTGGGGTTGAGGAACGAGATCGATGACGGCGGCGGGGGCCAGAATGAAGCGTAGTTTGTCGATCTCGGCGGGGCAGACGGCGAAGTGGTGGAGGTTGGCGGGCGGGAGCTGGCGGAAGATGAAGACGGCCTTGTCGTTCATCTTGCACGACGTGTCCACGGCCAGCGACACAGCCCAGCCCGCCCCTCGCATTGCCTTCAACTCCAGCCCTCTCATCCTCACCCTGGCCACTGCCGATGGTAAGCCTCGAGTATCCTGGTGACGAGGAGACGCGAGAAAACTTCGTCCGCTGCCATGGCGCACCAGGGATTGCCTTCAATACTTCTTTGCTTTTTTTAACGTGATTGACATTTGAACAGCCAACCAAGGAGCTTGAACTCATAGCAACCGAAGATCTCCTGCTCCTTCTGAATGCTCTTCTCTCCACGGTACTTCTTGATGGTCTGGGAAGGAAGAGCATAGAAGGAAGAAACAGCAGATAGGGGAAAGGAGGAACTTCTCTGATTAAAGGCTGAAGCTCCTGGGGGCAGTCGACCAGACGAAGGCGATCGTGCTGGTTCAGACTGAGCATGCAGTAGTTCCCGGCCATCTGCCACCCGTTGCCGTCCGGGTGACGCACAAAGAAGATGGAGTCCGCCGTCCCCTCCAATCCCATCTGACTGCCTCTTGAGCCTTGGAAGTAGTGGGAGGCAACTTTGAGGTTGGCGGTGTTGTAGGGGAAGTAGCCGCGGGCCTGGTAGCGGCGGCAGAGGTCGAGGAGGAAGCGGCGGGCGTCCATGCCCTCCTTCTCCTCGGAGGTCCAGGGATTGCCCTTCAGCTTGATGAGGTAGCAGTTGTCCTCCGGCTCCAGCTCCCCTTGGATCGGCTTCTCATACTCCTCAACCCCTATCCTCCTCTTCCATCCGCTGTGAATGTGAGACTGGGAGAGGCCTTCTTCAGTGCGGCTTTGAGGTCGTCAAATAAGTCGTCGTTGGCCTTGATGAGCTGCAGTTGGTCGGTGGCAGACAGTGAAAGGGTACAGACGACGGGCAGTCGCTTCCCCTTCTCAACCGGCCAGCGACGGAAGAACCAGGCCGTCTGCTCCATCATCCGAGACATGTCGCTGCTCACCTGAGCCCCCTTCTGCTGCTTAGAAGTCCTTTAGGCAGCCTGGCAAAACCTGAATACGCCATCCGTCGGCCAGGAAGTACTCGAGGAGATGGCAGAGAGCGATCTTGGAGGCGATGGTCTCCGTCTGCCCCGTGCCCTTGGCGAAGGGGCGTCCGGAGACCTCCAAGTCCACGGCGCCGCAGTAGCGACCCTCGTCCGTTATCTTGCCCTCAATCCATGCATAGGTGCGGGCTCTTGGCAGAGGAGGACAGGGAGAGGAGGCATTGGCACCAGCCAGTGATTCTGGAGGCATTTGCGAGCTAGTGCAATGCTCCTGGGTGTGGCGTGGATGAAGCGGAATATGTCCACCCAGTGAAAGGTGAGGCTGAACATTGGGAAGTTTTCGGGCGTGGCCGCAATTTGGGACGTGCCACAGCCCATTTTGGGAAACGGCTGCTTGGAAGGAATGGGCTGAACAAAGTGTTTTAGGGAAAGACCGCATCCACGAAAGTTTAAGGGGAGCCTAGCAACAGCCGCATTGTTCTTTTCTTCTGAGCATTGATGTGCTGCATAATTTGTGAGTGGCAACAGAATAGTTAACTAATTTTCTTGTGTGGTAGCAAATTGGGCTGGCGCGAACGGAGCTTTAGCGGAGTGTCAGCGCCCAGCCCCTCTTTTCGACCCAGGTGTATGTTTTGAGGGTTATTGCTAGATCTTAATTTTGATAAGGCTGCTGCTCGTCACAGAAAGCTTCAATCGCTTTAATTCTTTTTGCAATGGAAAGAGCAACATCGAATTGACTATAGTTTATCTTTTGACTTTTGCAAAAAACTTTGTTTTACTGTAAAAAATGCAAAAAACCATTTGTCCGAACTCCTCCTCCTCCTCCTTCTTCTTCTGCTTCTTCTCCGCATCTATTCAATGGACGATAGTAGGTATTCATTTATTCCCCCACCACCCTTCCCCGGGTCCCTGGGCCTCATGTATTTAGCTCTTCAGTTAATATAAGTAGTCATATGCACCAGTGGTGTAGTGGTGTAAGCGATTGGGGAGATGGACAAATTGGAAGGTTCGAATCCTTGTCAGGTTAATTTTTATTTTGTGTATTAAAGTTGGGAAAACAACTGGTACCATCGCCAGACCAAAAATAAAACTATTTTTTGCCAAAAACCGATTGGCCTAAGTTTAAGTCAAGAAAATTTCGCAAAAAAATAAGTTGCCAATAAGTTTGCATCAGTGTTTCCCTCCGGGAAACGAGAAAATTCTCGTTTTATAGTAATATTATCGGGCGGGACGCCAATTTCTGAAAATTTCCAGTTTGCTACTCGTTATCGGTTGGACCTCTGTTCCCAGAAAAAATCGAGAATTTTGTCCTCTTTTCTGAGGCATTCTGGCTGCGTTTGAGGGATTGTGCAGGCCTGTAAGGGCCCCTGTTATGCCTGTGGGTGACAAAGAAGGCGTGTGAAAGTGATTCTTGTTCTTCGACCTTGAGGCATTCTCCTTCTCCTACGCAGCCTTTGTGGCAAACGGACCAGTGAGATCTTTCTGAAATGCATTCCAGTCTCAGCCCAGCCAGTCTTGTTCTCTTTCTCTTCCGCTAATGCTTCGAATTGTGTGTCAAGTTTGTCTTCTTTTTCTGGTCTGGCCATTGCTTCAACTTTTGCATTTTTTGGTTTCGTTGAAGAGGAATTTGGGGTTCTCAAAAAGTGGAAAAATCAGGCAAAATCACCAAACTCACAAAAAAGCAACAAACATCTGCGCAAAAGCAGGCTAGATTTTGCCCAATTAGGAAGACAGAGCAAGACTGAGGGCTTCCTGAATGTGCTCAGAGGTGGCCATTCTTGTAATGTGGACACCATCGTCCACCAGGTGCTCGACGTAGAGTGAGTGGCTGACGAACTTGAAGCCCTGCTCCAGGCTGTGGAGGCTGAGCATCAGCTCGTACTCCTCTCTGAGGCGCTCCCACAGAACCTCAATTTGAGTCAAAACCTAAGCAAGCGATAAATTGGAAAGGCAAGGAGAGGGTGAGCCTCTAGGAGGTAGGCGAGGGTGTCATCGCTGATGAGGACCCGCGGAGTGGGCGCGAGAATGGTGACGCACTGCCCATAGTCCTTGGCCAGGTTCTGGCACACATCCACCTGCAGTAGCATTCTGGTAGAGTAGCAGGAAAGCAGAGAGCAAAAAGTAGGGGCCAGACCAGGCCGTTCACCCACTCATAGCCGGAGAGGTAGCCTTTGTAGACCATGTTGCGTCGCGGGCAGATGCTATTGCAGCCCAGCTGGATCACTATGTGCGAGAACTGCTCCAGAGCAATCTTCTTCAAATGCCCATTCTTCCCTTTCTTGTTACCTGGAGGAAATGAAATAACTGAGGTGGCAAAGTTGAGGAGGGACTCAGTGTCCTTGATGCCGGCTCCTTTCATGCTCACCAGGGCCCAGGGGCAGGGCCCCAGTGGTAGGCTGTTGCTGGCCAGCTCATAGAGCTGCAAATCGCTCAATAGCAGCACTGATGCCGACTGCCTGTGAGAAAAAAAGGCTTTAAAAGAATAGGAAATAGTAAAGGCTACCGATTGTAGGTGGTGGTAGGATGGGACTGGGCAAAGGCGATTTTTCCACCCATTTTCACTGCTCGCTGCTTAGCTTTAACTTTGTTGCCTTTAGCCCAAGCTTAAGCGTTACTTACAAGAGCGTCAGATAGGTTGATGTGCAGGAGGGCATCCTGAATAAGGGAAGGAGAGGTAAGTGCGCAAAGGGATGATAGGCTGCCAAAGGCCTGCAGTGGCGGCAGATTGCCTCCAGTGGAGTTACAGCAGCAGATTCCCCACCCTAGCAGTATTTAGGGCCCCTTGCTCTTCCTCTTCCATCCCTTTGCCTGCACTCCTTCGCTCCTCCTTCGCCTGCACTCTTCCTTCCTTCGCTCCTCCTTCGGCAAGATGTCCAACCTCAAGGCCACCAACAGCAACGGCCTAGGTGGAAACAAGCCTCCCGCCTCCCCCCCTCTCCAGAAGCTGCCAGAGTCCCCGCCGGCCCTCCAGAAGTCCCCCTGGTGGAAGAGCCGCCCCGCCAAGGCCGCCCGCATCGACAAAGCCCCCGCCAAGAGCCACCCCAACCTCACTCTCAGCCCGGCCCCTCCCGTCACCCCTGTGCCAGCTCCACGGCCACGCCCAGGCCCTGCTGGCTGCCGCTGCCCCTCATACAACATCAAGGTTCCTCTCCTCTCTTGCTCCATCGTACTCCCCCCTTCCTACCCTTCATTGTTCCAGGTGAAGCCGATGGAAGTGGACTCCAAGGAGTACGCCAAGTACGGGCTGCCAGAACCTGACTACAACGCGGATGATGAGTACGGGGAGGAGTACGGGGAGGAGTACGAGGAAGAGTATGAGGAGCAGCAGGAGGGCTACTACAACTACGGCTACTGCTACGAGCGGTGCTACGGCACCTACTACCAGCCCCACCCCGAGGACCAGGAGCCCTGCAAGGCCCCCGTTCCCCTTTTTCCCCCATCTTCACCCCTCACTCCCAGATTAGGCAGAGTCTACAGGTGGAGGGCAAGGTCAAACACCAAAATGACTGCACGATGGCCGCTGAGGAGGAGGCGGACGAGGATCTCCCCTGTTCCTCCTCCTTCCGCCCATTCTAGGCCCACCGCACCCTCATCCTTTACATCCTCCTAGCCCAGTCTCTCTTTCCCAGCCCAGCCACTCTTGCCTAGTCCTAGTTTTGGTCGCCCTATTTTGCTCATTAGGAGCATTTGCCTTCTTCTCCATTTTGCCGCATTCTAGTGTATCGCTTTTGCACTCGTTTTGGTCTACATGCATTTTCATTTGCATGCTTTCCATGTGTCTCTTTTTCTGTTTTCGGCTTCAATTCGAGAAGATTGGTCTCAAACTCATCAAAAACACAAAACAGCAGTGACTTTTTGCATTCTTTCCGAACAAAAAGCCCAGAGCCCAGTGAAAATGCACAAGAAGTTTTTGATGCTCAGTGCTTGAAGCTGAATGGGCAATGTTAGCAAGGAAAGCGCAGCAAATAGAGGAAATGGGCGACGCCATGTTAGTTCCAGCGCTCCTACACACTACAAGCTTCCAGCTCCTTACACACAACTTTCAATTGCTCCCATATCTCCAGCTCCATCACCTCTGATCAGCTCTGACATGGCCACCAACGAGTTCCCCCCGCCGCCCTTCGGAGCCCCCCTCCTCTACAAGGACTACAACAATCTGAAGGTCCCCTCCTAGCTTCCTTTCCATTTTCTCTCCTCAAAGCAGAAGAGCATTGCAGCCGGAACTGGAGAGACTGAAGAAGAACCTGTTGGCCATCAGGCCACCTACCAGGAGATGGTCACCCACGTGGTGCGCAACGTGAAGGCCTACAATGCCTATGAGCGTGTCTTCAACAACTTCGGAGACGTGGAGAAGTTCAAGGCCGAGAGTTAGCACCTCCACACCCCTATTTTCAGGCAACCAACAGAAGCGCAATGGCTTTGCAGCGGAGGAGTTCCGCGCAAAGATGGGAGAGGAGGAGCCGCTGATCGCGTGGGTCGAAGGCATGTGCAAGGCGCTGAACGAGGGCACTGTCAACCCCTACATGTTCATCCTCCGCTGCCCCGCCAAGGAGTGGCCCAGCGGCCACGAGATCGGCGTTGGGACAGGCCAGGTTCTCTCAATTTCTCCCCTCCTTCATTCTCCCTCCCATAGAGCAGGGAAGTATGTGCTTTAGGCACTGTGGAAGTGCCTCACGGACATGGTGGATGGGATCCGGGGCCAGCAGGAGGAGTTCAAGCGGGGCATGAACGCCTTCTACCAGGCCTTCCCGCCCGCACCCACCGCCGCCGCCGCCGCCTGGGCCGCCGACTGGGCCTAGTCCCTTCCCACCACCGACCCATGTACATACTCCCAATCCCAAATTGCCCAAAGAACCCACTGCCTTACTTTTTGTCTAGATCTCCAATGACCACAAACTTTTCTACTATTTTGCTTTTCCTTGCCTGCTATGGCCCCTCAAATTATGAATGCCGCCTTTATTGTTTTCTTGTTTTTTTCTTCTCGATAACTACTCGGAAATACGGCAAAAAAATACGGCTATTTAGCCGTATTCTGCGGATCTGAAATGAGAACGACTAACCGTCATGCTTTTTTCCTGTCTTCATTCTCGGTAACTACTCGGTAACTACTCGGAAATACGGCAAAAAAATACGGCTATTTAGTCGTATTCCACGGATCGATAATAAAACGACTAACCGATATGGATTCTGGGTTATATTATGGGTTAGACGTTCTCGTCCAGAAAATTTTTTCTGGGTAGTCATTCTCGATATCATATCGACCCTTTTGGAAAGAAGGGAAACACTGGTTTGCATTGTATTTTTCAATTTTAAATATTTTTTGTTATATTTTTTGAACCAGTTTTTTTTATTTATTATTCTTTATATATCGAATAAAATATAAATTAAAATATAACCAAGAATATAAAATTAGTATTTATACATTTTATACTATATTAAAAGTGGAAGAAATATATGGTACCATCGGCAGGCCAAATGTGGGACTCTTTTCTCCAAATTTTGCAATTGCCTTGAGCAAAAAGTCAAGGAAATACATCTACTACTAGTGGAATCTGCTGCGTCATCTGCATTTTGTTTTTGGGCGCGCATGGAAAGAGACACTGAACTGCGCACCAAAAACAAAATGCAACTGTCCAAGCAGCAGATTCCACTAGTAGTAGATGTATTTCCTTGACTTTTTGCTCGAGGCAGTTGCAATATTTGGAGAAAAGAGTCCCACATTTGGCCTGCCGATGGTACCATATTTGTTTCTATTGCCGATGAAGCAACAAAACTAAACCACAGTCATGGAAAAGAAATCAAACTTCAAATCACAAATCACAAATCACTTTCTTTTATCAACCAGATTTCTTATTGCACTTCTTCTGAAGCTGGCCCACTTGTCTCCTGGAATAAAATTGTCTTTATATTGGTTGTAAAATAGAAGTTAACTTGAATTTGTCTGTCCTTGCTTTGCTCAAAATAGTCTGAACTATGCCAGGACAGAAGTCATGCGCAGCAAAGTAGTCGCAGTCGAATGTGCATTTCCACTTTTTTACATTTAGGTGACCTTCGCTATTCCAGAACAAATCTTCAGTTTGCAGGAGTACCATTTACACATTCATGATTGAACAATGCTTTGATAAAACCTTGACGTTCTTCCTGCTTAGCAACTGAGAAGATTGGAAGAGTAGCGACAACGATTAGCAGAAACATACTTTTCGTTCAACTGAAGTCTTTTTAGTCTTGATAAACAAATAAATAGTCTGATGTATTTTCGGTTCGTGGGAGAGGCGGCAATATACCCACTTAGAAGAAAAATAATAAATAGATACTTCTTTTTTCCTATTTTTCTTCGACTGCAGATTCTTAACTTTTGCAACAAGTTCGTGATAATGAAATGGTTGATAAACAGTGATATAATGACCAATAAATGAAAAAACATTAACCGCATAAAAGTTGAAAAGTTTTGAAACAGAATGCTTGACTATACATTTGAAGATTTCCCGACAAACTCCCTATCGAAAATTATGTACAGAGCCTATGTAAACACAACGCGTCTAAGAATCCCGCAAATTAAAGAATTAATGAGACGATATAGATCCAACATGCTAGAAAAGGGTAGAATGATATCTTTGCTGTATTCTTTTGGCTTGAATGACGCCTTACGCATCTGCAATTTGATTTTTAGGCTCACAAAATTGAAAAGCTGTGATTGTAGAAATAGTTGGAAAGGAATAAATGAGCATACCGCTTTGGGCCAGAGCCTCCCAGTGGTCCTCCTGGTCCTTGAGAAAGGCGAAGGCGTGGATGGAGACGGAGAGGGCCCACATCTCGTAGATGAGCACCAGCCAGATGAACACCAGCCACCCCATCTGCTCCCAGAACTCCGTCATCTCAATCCCCTCCTTCCATTCACGGCTAGGGTGTGATTAGAGGATGGACCCAGACGGGAGCGGCGTAGGCGAAGAGGTCGTAGAAGAGCAGCTCGCCCATCAGGAACACCGCCACCAGCCACACCAGCACCACCAGCACCTGCAGCATCTTCAGGCTGAGCAGGAATAAGCGGAGGAGGAAGGAAGTGGCAACCTGGTAGACGATGAAGGGGATGATGGGACGGGACTCGTCGCTGTGGATGGCCTTGAAGAGGAAGCCGACGCAGACGAGGACCAGGACGAATGCCGTCAGCGCCCCGCCGATCAGCTCCGTCGCCCCTGTCACCTCGCTCTCCTCCGAGCCTCAATCGCCTTTCTCGTTATCCCCATAGGCAGGGAAGGAGGAGGGAGGTAAAGACTCTGGATGGCCTTGACGGCGGCGATGAGGCAGGAGGCGGTGAGGACGATGGCGCGGATGAGGTTGATGCCGGCGATGGCCCAGGCGGCGGTGATGACGTGGACGGCCCCGCAGAAGTGGTAGTAGTGCGCCTCCTTCCCACTCCACTTCATCGCTCGCTTCTTCGACTGACGCTGGCTTCCGGAACCCATCTCCTTTTCTTTTCTTCTCTTTCTTCTCCTCACAACCTGATGCTAAGTTTCTCAGCTTCTGCAATACATAGTGAAGTGAAGTAAGGTGAGCGGAGAAGTTTCAAAATAGGATGGCTGGTGGAGCAGGGTCGGAGTGTTTTGCAACCGAATGTCTGGGTGGTTGTGAAACTGCTAGTGTGTAGTGAGTGAGCCGTGGCGAGAAAAGGGCTGAGACTGAAGAGCGCTGGAATTTTATACAAGCGCAAAGCTGCCATGGCGAACCACCCTCTCACCGAAAACATTATATTTCCCGGCTTTGTCTTGATCTCCGAGTTTCATCAGATTTCTTCTCGTGTGCATCAGTCCCAATCATTTGCCGTATTTAACGAAATTTGATTAAGATGCTGGTATCATTTTCCATGGTACTATTGCAACAGGCCAAAAATCATCCAGTCGGGGGACAAAATAGAAAGAAATGAAAAAATGAAAGCTTAGCCGCATACCAGTCTTAAAATTTGAAAGCGACAAGGGTGATGATGTCTGCATGTGTCTGTGTGCCCGGGCAATGGAAAACATTTCCACAACACACAGGCTGAGCCGCCTTCCTGCACAAAGTACACGAAAGGAGACCGCAAAGATTCCCTCCTTACAGCCCCCCTCCTACCACCACCCCTCCAACCCAGCATCCAAAGCTTCTTTCGGCCAAAGCCCTGGTCTTTTCCACCAGCCTCCTTCCAGGATCCTTCCAACTTCAACGCCCCCTCCTCCACCACTCCAAGGCGCCTTCTCTCCTTCTGACCACCTGTCCCCCCACACAATTGACAGCCTTCAAATACCCATTCGGCCAGGAACCCCGCCAGCCTTTGCTCAATTTGCGAGATTCAATTGAACTCTGAAAACTTTAAAAACGATTTTTTCTCCAGCTGCAGTTTCATATGGCAGTTTCAAATGACTTTTGCTATTGCAGTGAGTTTTTTTGGCTCCATCTGGTGCAGACTGGTGCAGAGGGATTTGGGGGGAGGGGGTTGTTTTGCGGTGTTCGGAGAGGTGGATGGACGGAACCTGTTTTCAGCACATCCCCACATTGCCCAGAGGATCCCTCAAAACGCGCAATAGGAAACTATATAGGCAGCCTTCCTCGCGGCCTTCCGTTTTTTTGTTCGGGCACGGTCACCGGCGCATCTCCCACTTTTCCCGCTCACAGAAACTAACCAAATCTCATCTGCAGACAGGGAGTGGCTCTTACGCTGCGTTTTTCAGCAAATAATTTTGCAGCATTGCCCAGTGTTTGTCAAACAGGCGGGAAGCGGGTTTCTTTTGCTTTTTTTAAATGATAGAAATTCGTGCATTGCATAAAGAGTATCGTTTAGGATCACTTATTTCTATTGTCGAAAATATTTTCAGAAGGCGTGAGAGCAAGAAAAGCAGACGAAAAGTCGTGCGCATTGTTAGATAGAAAAGCATTGATCATAAATGCTATGTGAGCAATCATCGTTTGGCCCAGACGCTTAGGCTGTTTGGCAGATTGAGCAGAATGGGTGGGGCGTAAGTCGGTGCAATGAGTGAAATCGAGAAGCTGAACGCTTGGGACTATGTCGTCTTCGCCGCCATGCTATTGGCCAGCACCGGCATCGGTTTTTACCATGCCTTCACTGGTTATCCTTTCTCTTTTTATCTCACTCATTTTATCACTCACGTATCAATGAGCATTATTTTGATACGAGTTCTAAACTTGACGGCAATAGATGATTCATGATTGTTTAGGCGGTCGACAGAAGACGCAGGGTGAATTCCTGATGGCGAACCATTCGATGGGTGTGCTGCCGGTGACGCTGAGTTTGTTGGCCTCCTTCATGTCCGCCATCACCCTACTGGGAACGCCCGCCACCATGTACCTGTACGGGACGCAGTACTGGATGATTGGCCCCAGCTACATTTTCGTCTGCGCCGCTGCTGCCCACGTTTTTCTGCCCATCTTCTATCGACTTGACGTCACCAGCATCTATGAGGCATTTAACCTTTCATACTGCACCCAATGTTAACAACCAAAATTACATTGGCAGTATCTGGAGATGCGTTTTCACAAGGTGGTTCGTCTCATAGCGACTGTCATATTTCTCGTTCAAATGGTTACGATTTTGTCATGGTGGTTATCATGAATCACAAGGGTATGGTTTGCAGAATTTGTACATGGGCATTGTGCTTTACGCTCCAGCTTTGGCCTTATCTGCCGGTTAGATTATTTGCAATTTTTTTGCTAAATTTCGCTGCCAATTCTTTTTGATTGTAAGAAAGCGGAAGCGTTTTGAGTGACTGGGATGAGCTGGATAATCGCCGTGTTAGTCCTAGGCGGAGTTTGCACCCTCTATACATCCATAGTTCCCCTATTTCTCTTTTTCCCACATTGACCCCAGATCCATCTTCACCGATTGAAGGGCGGCATGAAAGCAGTCATGTGGACTGATGTCTTGCAAATAACGGTTTCATTGCATTTCGTCCACAGCTGCAATGTGAAAGTTGGGCCTGCAGATCATGTTCGCGGGGATGATAACGGTGGGCATAGTGGGGACGGTAAAAGTAGGCGGCTGGTCCGAAGTCTGGCGCATCTACAGCTCCACTGGCAGGACCGAGATCTGGAAGTCATTCCTATGAAATTAAAATCTAATGACACAAAAAGCTATTTTTCCAGTTTCGACCCTGACCCCACAACTCGGCACACGGTCTGGTCCCTGATCATCGGTGGCACCTTCACTTGGCTCGTCATCTACGGCGTCAATCAGACCCAAGTTCAGCGCTACCTCACCACTCCCTCCATTCACCAGGCCCAGACGTATCTTACCAGCTTGCTCCGTTGGCAAAAAAGGAGTCGGGGAAGTTGCAGAGCCATCTGGCTGAACCTGCCGGGTCTGTGGGGCCTGCTGACGGTGTGCGCGTACACGGGCGTGGTGGCCTTCGCCTACTACTTCAAGCAAAGCTGCGACCCCCTCTACTCCAAGCAGCACATCCAGAAGTCCGACCAGATCCTCCCGCTCTTCGTCATGGAGGTCCTGCCGTACCCCGGCTTCCGCGGCCTCTTCGTCGCCACCATCTTCTCCGGAGCCTTGAGGTTGTCATTTATCGATGAAACCTTATCAGCTTGACCTCTTAGCTTCCAGCACGATATCCTCGGGCGTGAACGCACTGGCGGCGGTGACGCTGGAGGACATCGTGAAGCCCATCTGGTCCTACGCCAGAGGCAAGGACATGAAGGACGAGGTGGGAGCCAAGCTGGCCAAGGTTACATCTCCCCTCTTCATACCCCTGAAGAGAGCTGGGAGCAGGGATACAGTTGATGGCGGTGAGCTACGGGATGTTGTCACTAGTCTTGGCTTTCGTGGCTTCCACGATGGGCGACATTCTATCAGCTGCGCTGGGACTTTTTGGCATCGTGGGCGGCCCAATGCTGGGCACATTCCTGCTTGGCATCCTATTCCCCTGCGCCAACTGGCAGGTCCTCTGGTCTAATCTGATGTGAAGAAGAAATGTGGGTGGGGTGACAGGGCGCTTTGGGTGGAGTACTGATAGGAGAAGCGATGTCGCTGTGGGTAGGCATGGGCGGCTACATCTACCCAGCGCCCAAGGAGCGCTTCCCCTACAACAACACCGCCTGCCCCAACTTCCCCAACGGCACCGATCCCTTCCTCGCCTCTCTCAAGCCCTACACCGCTCTACCGCTCTACAAAATTAGCTACATGTCCCTTTTTCTATTTTTACACAATGGACGGAATATTTTGACCAAATCTGGCCTTTCCAGGTGGCAAGGCGCCTGGGCAGTGCTCTGGACGCTTGTGGCTGGCCTGATAATCAGCGCCATTACCGGTTTTCGTCTTTTGCAACTCTTCGTTTTCGGGGCCCAGCTCAAACATGTTTTCTTCTGCCAGGCTGGCATCCGATGGAGCGACGCCGCGCGAACCTAGTCTTCCCGTTGGCTGACCGACTCTGCTGCTGTCTGCCAGCCTCCATCAAAGACTTCATTCGCGGCGGCCTCAGGAAGCCGGTTGGGGCCAGTTGTGGAGGTGGGAAGGGGCTGTTGAGTAAGGTATTGAAGGAGGAGCGGCGGGCGACTAAAACGACGGAGCTGGAGCCGGTGGGGGAGAGCAGCAGCTACCTCAACAGCGCCTACACCATCTCCAGCCCCGCCCTCGTCTACCCGGCCCCCGACAGTCAGCCAAGGATTGTCACCGCCGTTTGATGCCAGCCTCCTTTTGCGGGTCTTTTGTGTTGAGTAGAATACTGACCACTGTCAACCATGATTCGACTGACTTTCTTTCTATGACTGGCTGTTGAGCTTATTTATTGTTTCACGTTTTGTGGAGGTTTCACTTCGTTTATATCCGCATATATGAAGCAGAAAAAAAGACGAATCTCGGTAGAGGATTGGAGGGAAAAGCATAAAAAGAACGGAAGTAGAGTGAGCGAAGGACATGGAGGTAAGTGGGGAAAAAGCGAGGCTGAAAGGAGGGCAGCGGAGTGAAGAGAGGAAGGGAGCCCGGAAGGGGTCATGGGGCGAGAGGGCTGAAGGGTTGAAAGGGGGCGCAGGGGGGGCGACGGTGGAATGCATGTGGGGCTGAAGGAGCTTTAAGGGCCTCCTACTCTGACGCAGGGGGCAGGGCCGGGGCACCTTGGCCCCCCAGCACCCCCAGAGAGCAAAAACACCACCTCTCAGCGGCCAAAAATTTTGGCCGCCCCTCCCATCTTGCTACGTCTTTCCCTGCCTTCCCCGAATCCGTGTGTAAACAGGGTCCTAAGTCACGCGGCGTTAGCTGACGCCTGTCGCAGCGCGTAATCCGCCCCTTCTTCAGAGAATGAAGGGAAAGGTGTGGGCTGATCTATTGCGGAGAGACGGAGTGGACGGGGGTGGCTGGACAGGTAGAGGGGAAGAGAAAAAGGTGGAAGGGATAGGTGCTCTCGCTAGTCCCACATTCACTTTCTCATCAATAGGCCGCCGCGCTCGCACCCTCCCATGCCCTCCCCTATCACTCCTGCCTCTAGCAGCTTACGCGGCCTTCCTCCCGCCCTTTTACCTCCCCTCTCTCAACCCCTTCTCATCCGCCCGCCCCACCCCCTACGCCTGCAGCCCTGGACTTCATTAAGCTCTAATCCATCTTCCTCCTTCCCAGTTTTTGCGTCAGAGGCTAGGGAGGAAGACAATTTGCGCGGCCATACTGAATAATACCTGCTTCCATATGGATGAACCATCATATGAGGCTGCTCTGACTTGCTGATGTATGCAGTTTCTACTTCAACTACTTCAGCTACTTCAAACGTTTCGCCTGTAGCTGAACCAAGGCTTAGGTCCAATCTCACCGAATTCGGTCCAGCTCAAAGCTGAAGCACCTGTAGCGTATGGAAGGCACCAGAGGCGTGCGCTGAGCGGCTAATCAATTTGCCACCATCTCTCCTTCTCGCTCACACAGGGGGCCTTGTGTGCGCTTTCATTGCCTCCTTCAGCCTCCTTCGCCCTCAATGCATTGATTGACACGCACAAAACACCGACACACCCTTCCTCCCCCCACCCTCCTTCATTGCCTCCAATCACCTCCCCCTCTTCCTTCCCAGGCCCCCTCTCAGGCAGGCTTTTAGACTAATCACCCTGCCTGCATGGGGGCCTAAGGCGGACTTTTTGCAGCTGCAAAGCGAGCATGGGCTGGTCTGACTGGGAGCGGTGGCTGGCGGCCCAAGTGCGGAGGACGGGGCGGAGTCTGCAGCAAAGAGCCAGCAGTCTGCTGATAGCCTCCAGGACGAGTGATTGGAGGCCGCTAAAGCCGAAGATGAGCCTGGCCACTCGTCGTCTCTCTGCCGATCGAATGTCCCATCTTACATCCTCCTGGAGCCCCATGCTTATGCAGATGATTTCAGGTATCTGGACTCCTTCGGCTCAGTCAATTTGCCCTGACACTGCTGTTGGGCTGCTGGTAGCCCTACCTCGAGTGGTGCCGCTGCTGGAGTGTGCTCACGTCTTCTTGAGCTCTGTGCAATTGTGCTGCTCTGTGTTTATTTCTTTGTGGAAGGGCTAGTGAGGCGGGTTGTCACTGTAGCAATAATGCTTTGGCCATGTTCTGTGCTAGCGAATCGGTTGATCCATGGTATGCTAAGATCTCATCATCAGCAAAGTTTGGAAGGAAGCAGCAGCTGAAGGAATTGTATGCAAGGTATGGGAAGAGTCATCTGGTCACGGCGCTTGCACCTCCAATCACAGGCATCAGAGTTGGCGGCACAGTGAAACACCTTTCCATTCACAGTATAAAAAGCAAAGCAAAAACTCTGGCAAAAGCAAAACTGCCAAACTGAAACTGAATCCCCTACCACCTAGGCCAAAGGACCAAAGAAGCGGCATAAATAGGTCAGTCTAGCAATACCTCTAAGCAACAGAATGAAGGCCACAGATTAATTGCCGACAACGGGAACTAGAACTTTGGAAAAGATTTGTGGACGCTGGGAAGGGATTAGCTGTCTGAGGTCGTTCGCTTGCGCCGCCCGCGACGAACCCTGCAATCTATCATTCTCCTACTTCCTCCTCGTTTTATTCACTCGCCTTTTCCATCAATGATTTCATAAGACCACAGCGCCCATAGGAAGAATGAGAAAAAGAAGAAAGGCCAATGGATGGGGAGGGAACCCGGAAAGGAGAGATGCGCCCTCGAAGCAGAGGTAGAGAATGAGGGGGAGGGGGCTGGGGGAGACTACCAGGCGGACAGGCGGCTCTCCTCCTTCGCCAGCACCTTCTCCGCCATCTCACCGTTGAAGCGGAGCACGGTCGCGATGACCTTGGCCAGAGTCTGATATCACTTTCCCTCCTCACTTACACCACAACCAACAACTCCCAGAGCAATGCCTTACCACGGACTCCCGTCCAAGCGTCTCCCTCTCCACCATGTAGCGGAACAGCACATTGCGAAGGTACTCAAGTAAAGGCATTTTTGCAATGCAATATTGTGCATGTTCTGAAAAGGAAATTGGACATATATCAGAAATTTATCAAACTGGCCCATTTGAAATTTAGTTTATGCGTTTTTTTCCAAGTTTGATGAGTTTTGTGAGTGCAATGGTGCACCTCGAATTCGGTGGGCTCGTCAAAGGAAGGACTTCTGGGTCCAGCATAGCCGTCCAAGGGGATGCTGTGCATGCTCTGCAGGGTGATTGGGACGTGGGCCGAGCTCTTCTCCGCCTCCAGCCGCCTCACCTTCTCCTCCAGCACCGCCACATCCTCCTGCGCTCGCCTCTCCACCTCCTGCACACCCAACTCATCACCTCACCTCCCAGCTCCACTATACCAAGCTTCTCCCGTCCACGTGGACTAAGCCAAAATGAGAGGAGGAGGAGAAGAATGGAAGCCGACCGAAGAGTGAGTGGAGGAGTTGAGGCCGTTGGCGCTGGACTCCGCCTGCAATTGCAACCCCTGCGGGACGCTGCCACAAAAGAAGCCAGGATAGACAGAAGAGGGGGTGAGAAATGAAAGAAGGAGTGAGTGGGAGGAGGAAAGAGGGGCCGCCACCGTACCCTAGCATGGTTCCGCCACTCCTGATGCAGAGCGGAGACCTCCTCTGTAGCCTGGCGCTGAGCACTGACGGAAGCCGTGGCTGCCGTCGCCTCCGCAGCTGCCAGACGCTCTCGAAGCTCCGCCAGCTCTGCTTCCTTCGCCTCAAACCTTTTTTTCTGTCGTCACTTAATTTAGTCATTTATATCTTCGAGACTTTATTTAGTTTTATTTTTCTAGTTTAATTTGTCATTGGACAATGAAATAAGTATGGTTTAGCTGTTTTTGGAAAAAAAGACCTTAGAAGAACTATTTTTGATATTTTTACTAGTTTATTACTTTTGTGAAAATTAAAAGTGATAAAAGCTGAGTATTAGGGGGCCAGTCTAACCATAGCTTGATCGGAAGCCTGAGCCTGTAGCTCTTGAACTCTCTGCGAGCGCTCGTTGAGGTCTCGATAAAGGTCCTTCACCTCCTTCTGGTACTCCTTCACCACCCGCCCTCTCTCCTCTTCCGACTTGCCTGCACAAACTACCTCACCTCCCTCCTCAATCAGCCACAGCCAGGCAGCCAACTGGTAATGGCCTGGATCTCCTCCTGAAGCTCGGCCACCTGTCGCTGCATCTCCGCCTGCAGCTCCAGCGCCAGCGTCTTCACCTTCTCGTCGTGCTCCGCCTTCAGCCGCTCCATCTCCTCCGCCCTCCCCTCCTCCTCCTCCTTCTCCTCCGATTTCGTCGTCAGCTCTGCCAGCTGCCCTCGCAAGCTCTCCAGCTCCGTCTCGGCTGCGGCCGCCTGCTGCTGGGCTGCTTCTTGGCCCTGCTGCCCGGCCTCCAGCTGGGACTGGGCGGCGGCCAGCTGGTCGCGGAGGTCGCCGATGACGGCCTCCTTCTCCTTCTCCAGCTTGGCGCGGATCTGGCTCAGCTTGCTCTCCGCCTTCTTCTTGTAGTCCGCGATCCGGGCCTCCCCGGCCGCCGCCTCCTCCGCCCGCCCCATCTCCGACGCCGCCAGCGCCGCCTTCGACTCTGACAGCGCCGCCTCCGACGCCGTCTTCAGCGTCTCCAGCTCCTTCCGCAGCTCCGCCACCGCCGCCCTGCTCTCTCCGGCGTTTTTCAGCTCCGCTTCCAAGCTGGCCAGCCGAGATTCAGCCTCCGTCAGAGCTTGAGTTTTCTGCTGGACGACGGATTGGGCCTCCTGCTTCTCCTTGAGCAGCTCCTGCAGCTCACTGGAAGCCTTGTCAGAGGCCTCGCGGCTGGTGGCCAGTTCCTGCTCCTTCTCCTCCAGCTGGTGCTTGAGTGCGGCGGCGGTGGCCTCCAGCTCCTGGTGCGCGGCCTTGGCCTCCTTGCGAGCCGCCGTAAGCTGGCTGGACTGGGAGCGGAAGGCCTGGAGAGCATCTTCGAGCTCGTCCACCCTTCCCCTCTCAGCCTCCAGCTCCAGCTCCTTCTCCTTGAGGGCGAAGAAGTTGTCGCGGAGCAGGGCCTGGATGGCGGCGTTGACGCCCTGCACTTCGCTCTCCTTCCGCGCCACCCGCTCCTCCAGCCCCTTCATCTTCCCCTGCTTCTCCACGAAGCTGGCCCGGTACACCTCCACGGCCTCCTCCAGCTCCGACACCCGCTCCCCCATGTCCGACATGCACTTCTGGGACTCCGCGGACTCGAAGAAGCGGCGCTTGGACTCGGAGTCGAGGCGCTGGCGCATGGCCTTCCGCTCCGTCTCCCGCTCCCCCAGCTGCCGCTTGTAGGCCTCCACGGCGTCCTCCAGACCGCCCAGCAGCTCCTGCAGCTCCCCGATCTGGAAGTTCTTCTCGTTCACCGCGAACTTCGCCTCCGCCGACACCCGCCCCGTCTCCGCCTCCATCTCCTTCACCTTCCCCTCCAGCTCCTCTTTTGCTGCCCTCAGCTCTGCTGCTTCTGTTGCCGCCAGCTGCTTCTCCGCTTCCAGCTGGGCTAGGCGAGTTGCCAGACTGTCCTGAGTCGCACTGGCGCTGTCCTGCTCTGTCCGCAGGCCGCCCAGTTTCTCGGCCAACTCCTTCTTCTCCCCCTCCAGCCTGGTCAATTGATCCTCCAGCTGGGCCTTCTCGGCGCTGTGCTTCTGAGCGGCGGCCTCCTCCTGAGTCTTGTAGGCGTCCAGGGCCTCCTGCTTGGCCCGGTTCTGCTCGGCCAGCTCCCCGGCCTTGCCGGCCAGGTCCAGCTTGAGCAGGAAGACCTGGCGGAGGACGGCCTCCAGGGCCTCGCTCTGCGCCTCCGCACCCTCACTGGAGGCCTGCACTGCCTGCCGGAGGGCGGGGAGGAGGTCCGCGAAGCCGGCGTCGGAGCCATTGGCCTCCAGGAACTGGCGACAGGGCGCTGCCAGGGCCTCGGCTTGGGCAGCCAGACGACGGCGCTGCTCCTCCAGCTGCCCGCTGAGCTCCGCCGAGGAGAACTGGAGGTGCTCCTCCAGAGTGGAGCGCTGGATCCGCTCCTCCTCTAGTTGGTGGGATAGGGCTTCGTAGTCGTTGTGCAGACGTTTCACTTCCTCGCTTGCTTCATTCGCTCCAGCCAGCTGCTCACGGAGACTGGCTAGTTCGGCCTCCTTCTGCTGGTCCCTGTCCAGGGCGGCGGTCAGTTCAGCCTCCTTGGCTTCCAGGCTGGTCTGGGCCTCGGAGAGCTGGGACTTGAGGCTGGCTAACTGCTCGTCGCCGGCGATAGCCTGCTGCTGCTTGGCCTCCGCCAGCTGCTTCTGCAGCTCCCCCATTCTGCTCTCCAGTTCGGCCTTGGCAGCCTCCGCTTGGGCAGCGGCGTCCGTGAGCTCCAGCTCCAGCCGCCGCTCGGCCGTCTCCCGCCCCGCCACCGCCGCCGCCAGCTCCGTCTTCAGCTTCTCCAATTCCGCTTTCCAGGCCTCCTTCTCGCCCAGCGCAATCTCCAGCTTCGCGGCGCTCTCAGCAGCCGCAGCCTCTGCTTGAGCCAAGGCCTGGGCCAACTGCTGCTCCTTCTGCTGGGCGTCGGCGGCCTGGGCCTTGGCGGTGTCCAGCTGGTTGGTGAGGAGGGTCTTGTCGGCGTCGGCGGCGTCGGTGATGCGGGCGAGCTGGGCCTCGAGCTCCAGTTTGCGGGTGTGGAGGGCGCCGAGCTGGTCGCGGAGGTCGTCGGACTTGGAGTCCAGGGAGGCCAGGGCGGAGGCTTTCGCCATCTCACGCTCCTCGATTGCCAGAGCCATCTGCTCCTCCACCTCCGATACCTGTAGTGCATGCCCTTATTTGGCAACCCCTACCGCAGTCTTTGATTTAGTTGATTACATTGTCTAGAATTGACCATTCGATTGAGCTGCTGATTATGTATAAGTCTTCAAAGAGGGCGACGAGAATGATAAGAAAATACAGGAAGGGAAACCTTAGCCTTGCACTGTTGGTCCTTTTCAATAATCTTAGCGTGGCAGTCACGGGAGAGTGAAGCGAGCTTCTCTTCCCAGTCCGAGTCCCTCGCCTCCAGAGCCTTCGCCTGTTTCGTCTCCAACTCCTCCTACAATTCATTCACTCACTTTTTCACTTCCGCTCTTCACATTATTCTCAATATCCCTTCCCTAGCGCCCTTTACGTATTCACAAATACTTCAACTATCATCCGATAGCATTTCATTAACATTTTCTTTTCTCACTTCATTCATTATGCATATCACTTCATAAAAATGCTCGTAATTTAAAGCAATAAAACGGCCGAAGTTTTAAACCTTAAATATTCAAAAGGAACAAGAGCTGGCTTTAATCTTCTGCACTGGAAGTATTGGTGATTGAATTTAAATCTGACTTACTTCAATCATATAGGTGTATTTGTTAACAATTTAATCAATTAATAAACGAGTAGGTCCTTCACTATGCTTTAATGGCACTATAGTTTGCCGAATACAATTGCAATCATACAAACAACAAACAGGGATATGTAAGCACTACAGGCTCATCTCCAATCATATTGTAGAGATTTCTAGCGTCATGTTTAGCTAACCTTAAAATAAATTAACTTTAGAGTTAAGGAATTATTTTGAGCGGCAGGAAGCATAAATTGCAAGAGCTCTCAAAAAGACGAATTTAGATAGAAAATGATACGTCTCGAGAATGCTGGCTAAAAAGCAGGGAAAGCATGCGGCGGCATAGCGCTCAGCTGAGCTGCTGGGACGTCTGGCGCAGGGCCCTCACTGACATCACCCAGGCAGGCAGAGACTCGGCTAGCCCAAGCGACGCAGCAATTGTCACTTCACAATCAGGGGAATGTGAGCAGCGGGGAGAGAGCGGGTGAGGGGTGAGTGTGTGAAGAAAAGACGTACGCAGTCGGGGCTGGAAAGGGGCCAGGCTGGGTAGACCTCCAGTCGGCTCATCCCGCCAGATGGTGTGCACACGGGGGGAAAGGAATGGAGGGTAGAGCCTGCTGCCGTCGTTCGCTTTTGCGACACGGATTGATGGGACTCTTGGACACTGATGCGTCTTACTCGCTCGCACTTTGCCAGCCTTTTTAAGCGGCTGGGGAGGAGGAAAAAAGGGGGTCAGCAGACTCAGCCCACGTGATGGAGGGTTAAAAAGGGCGATGGAAGCTTTTAATCCGCAAAATAAGGGCGGCGAGGTCAGGTGAGCGGAAGCAGGAGAAGCAACAAGGTGACGTCAAGGGAGTGATACCTGGATTAGGCGGACGGCATCGGCTTTGGCTTTGTGCATCTTGTCCAACAGCTCCTTACGCTCCTCCTCCAGACCTGCTTTCGCTGCAGCCTCATCGCCGCTTCGCTCCTCAGCTTTCCGCAGCTCAAATCATAACTTTCTTTAGCTCAACAAAACCAATTGACTTTGAGCATGTTTAGTTGTGATAATTTTACGTACCACTTGGCTCGGGACTCACAGAATTCGAA